>CM060625.1:25063536-25076036 GCA_030578275.1 Meda fulgida
TGGCCGAGCTGGTGGAGCTTCTGCTGGAGGCCAGGAACCGGGTCTGGGCTCGAGTCTTCATACACACACTGGCATCCGGGCACCATACCAACCCCAGACTGCAGCAGTGGGCTCAGCATCTGGATAACGCCGGTGCGCTCGCTCTCCTTGCCTGTGTTTGCCGAGATCGCTGTGGTGTAAAACCTTCAGGCTTTGATCATTAACCCTTTCTGAGCAGAGATCAGATCTTAAGCGGTTGTATATCAATGCTTTGGAATTCAGACCTAAGGTCAGGGCTCTTCGTTATTTTTGGCTGAAAACTTTGTTATTATTCTTCATCGGAATGGTACGAAACTTGGTAAAGGTTTTGGTACTTGCTACACAACTTGTTTATGGCTTTTTAAGTTTATTATTTAGTTTATTAGTCATTATTCAGACCAGTTCTGGTCTCATCTGAGAGTGTCAGTGCGGTTAGATCAATAATATCACTGAATATTAACTTTCTCCACCAGCATTTTTTTTTTTTAATAAAGTAGCCGGTAACAATTTATTTTTAGGGTGTCGTAGCTACGCATTACTAAATGTACTTAATATAGTAATAATAGCAAATTATGCAGAATTACAAGTGAAGCCTATGCTTTAAAAAAAACAACTAAAAAACTTTTTATTCCAGCTTCAGGCATTCTTTTTTTTATCAATGTGGGTAAGTCTTATTAAAAAAGTACCTAAAAACCTTTACATATGTTTTAAAAAAAATCCTCATCGGAATGGTGTGAAACTTTGTAAAGGTTGTGGCTCTTGCCATGTTAAAACACACAATAAATCATGGTCATGATTCAAACACTTGTTTCTCGCGGTCAGAAATGACGCACTGTAAACGAATGAGAGTTTCCTCTAGTGGAAGCGTTCGGAACTACAGCCGATCAACATCTCACTGACGCTCATTTACTGACATATCACACTCAACTTTTCATCACAACTTTGATTTTCTCAGTTTTAGAGTAAAACATGTTTTTGAAAATAAATATATATTTCATGTAAAAATTGAAAATAGTATTTTTGCACATTTTTCATAACAATAAACACAATTCTGTAACTTTTTTTAAGTTCACTTTTTAAAACTTTTTCCTCTTCAGCAATAATCTGCCAAGTGTCGTCTTTAAAAGAGTGCTCTAAATCTGCTCTAAAGAATTTAAGATTTACAGTTTAAGTTTCAGGTCTATGCTCAGAAAGTGAATAAAAAAAAAGGAAAGTCAAGGTCGACGGGTCTATTTTGACATTTCAGTGTGAAGTTCATGCTTGATTCCTGTTGAAATGTGTATTTCCTGTCCTCGCTCAGGCCTGAGAGCGGCGCAGGCGTTCATCAGCCGGTACAGTGCTCACCTGGAGGAGCTGGACCTCAAGCCTCTGCTGGTGTTCACTCCGCTGCATGACACGCTCCAGAAGTACGCCACCGTTTCTGAGTTATTTGACCGGGACGGTTTTACAGTAATGGAGTATTTAAGGCAGGCTCCCGCTAAAGAAATGCGCCTGCTTATTTGGACTCTAGAGTCGAATCGAGAGCGCTATCGCACCTGTCACTCCATTCTCGATCAATATTTTGAAGATGGTACGTAAGTTGAAACGGGTTATGTATGTATATATGTGTGAAGGGAGTTTTTGTGCAAATTACTTTTCTTTATCTTTAGATGCTGTTTGTTTAGTCATTAAAAAGACGGATGATGAGGACCACATGGTAAGAGCTCTCGTTAGCAGTTTGTCTGTGATCGAGGTTGAGCTTTTCAGTGATGCTTCACGTGTTTGTTTCAGAGTTCAATATTTAAGAGTAAAAACAGACATCGCAAGAAGAAGCAGAAGGAGTTAAAGGTGAGTGTTGTGACGTCAGTGCGCCGGTGGGCTACAGTGCTTCATGCTCATCTGTGTGTGTGTGTGTGTGTGTTTCAGTCTGTTATTGTGCTGTCTGGAATGAGAGGGCATTCGAGAGATGAAGATGAGGAGGATGAGCTGTTCTCTGAGGAAGACTCTTTGTGAGTTTAGTCACTGCACATCACGTCTGAAATGAATCTCTGTGATGACTCCTTGAGCTGACTGTGATTGGGCTGTTCCAGGTTGTTCTTGAGTGACATGGACCCGTTCAGCGTTCCCGAACACTTGCGAGGTCCGCTAGCGGAGTTTGAGGAGCAGTACACCGGATCAGCTCACCGGAGCCATTACGAGAGGATCCTGGACAATCACCCCGACCCGACTAAAGAGAGTTTATATGAGTATGTGTCGTCTGTGCTTGCGCTCTAGAGTGGATGTTTTTATACGCTGTTATAACAAACAACATCGTCATAGTGGCGGTTTTTAGATGTTGCAGATGGTTTTGATTGTTTCTGTAGCACATTTTTACACAGTAGTAGCAGATCATAAGGAAAACTATATTAGCGTCCACACCTGCGGACAATAACGATACCTGTAACGATAACTATATTAGCGTCCACACCTGCGGACAATAACGATAACTGTAACGATAACTATATTAGCGTCCACACCTGCGGACAATAACGATAACTGTAACGATAACTATATTAGCGTCCACACCTGCGGACAATAACGATAACTGTAACGATAACTATATTAGCGTCCACACCTGCGGACAATAACGATAACTGTAACGATAACTATATTAGCGTCCACACCTGCGGACAGTAACGATAACTGTAACGATAACTATATTAGCGTCCACACCTGCGGACAATAATGATAACTGTAACGATAACTATATTAGCGTCCACACCTGCGGACAATAATGATAACTGTAACGATAACTATATTAGCGTCCACACCAGTGGACAATAACGATAACGATAACTATATTTAAGTCCAACCCAGCGGACAATAACGATAACTATATTAGCGTCCACACCAGCGGACAATAACGATAACTATATTAGCGTCCACACCAGCGGACAATAACATTAACTATATTAGGGTCCACACCAGCGGACAATAACGATAACTGTAACGATAACTATATTAGCGTCCACACCAGCAGACAATAACGATAACTATATTAGGGTCCACACCAGCGGACAATAACGATAACTATATTAGGGTCCACACCAGCGGACAATACCGATAACTATATTAGCGTCCACACCAGCGGACAATAACGATAACTGTAACGATAACTATATTAGCGTCCACACCAGCAGACAATAACGATAACTATATTAGGGTCCACACCAGCGGACAATAACGATAACTATATTAGCGTCCACACCAGCGGACAATAACGATAACTATATTAGCGTCCACACCAGCGGACAATAACGATAACTGTAACGATAACTATATTAGCGTCCACACCAGCAGACAGTAACGATAACTATATTAGCGTCCACACCAGCGGACAATAACGATAACTATATTAGCGTCCACACCAGCGGACAATAACGATAACTGTAACGATAACTATATTAGCGTCCACACCAGCAGACAATAACGATAACTGTAACGATAACTATATTAGCGTCCACACCAGTGGACAATAACGATAACTGTAACGATAACTGTAACGATAACTATATTAGCGTCCACACCAGCGGACAATAACAATAACTATATTAGCGTCCACACCAGCGGACAATAACGATAACTGTAACGATAACTATATTAGCGTCCACACCAGTGGACAATAACGATAACTGTAACGATAACTATATAAGCGCCCACACCAGTGGACAATAACGATAACTGTAACGATAACTATATAAGCGCCCACACCAGTGGACAATAACGATAACTGTAATGATAACTATATTAGCGTCCACACCAGTGGACAATAACGATAACTGTAATGATAACTATATCAGGGTCCACACCAGCGGACAATAACGATAACTGTAACGATAACTATATTAGGGTCCACACCAGCGGACAATAACGATAACTGTAACGATAACTATATTAGCGTCCACACCAGCGGACAATAACGATAACTGTAACGATAACTATATTAGCGTCCACACCAGTGGACAATAACGATAACTGTAACGATAACTATATTAGCGTCCACACCAGTGGACAATAACGATAACTGTAACGATAACTATATTAGGGTCCACACCAGTGGACAATAACGATAACTATATTAGGGTCCACACCAGCAGACAATAACGATAACTGTAACGATAACTATATTAGCGTCCACACCAACGGACAATAACGATAACTGTAACGATAACTATATTAGGGTCCACACCAGTGGACAATAACGATAACTATATTGGCGTCCACACCAGTGGACAATAACTAACGCTATAAGGATAACTGTATTATACCTCAATAACTATACCTCTCTCTCGTCAGTTATTTCGCTCAGATCCTGGATGAGCACGGGCCGCTGTGCGCCTCGGACCCGCTGATGGTGGGCGAGCTGGAGAACTTTCCTCCGGAGGCGCAGCAGAAGATCTCTGACGCCGGCGGACTCAAACTCTTCCTGCTGGAGTCTCTGCGCTTCACCATGACGGAGGAGCTGATCGGGCTGATGAAGCACGCCGTGTCCCTGACCGACAGCGGCCCGTCTCACCTGAACCCGGCCGCTCGCGAGTTCTGGCCGCACGCCGACGCTCTGAGTGACGACATCGCACAGATCAGCTTGTCTTCTTTCGATAACCAAGATGAGCCTGTGTCCTCGGATCTGTTCCCGATTTTCCCCGATCCGTATGATTCCGAGTGTCCCATCACAGATTATGAGTATTTGGCCGCAGACATGTTGGACGCTGAAGAGCACGCGTGTGACGCTGTAGAGGCGCGAGAAGACAAACAAACAGGCGTGTGTGTGCGGGTAAGCTGTGCCACGTGAGGGGAATGTCGTCATGTTCAGTGCCGTCTCTGACCTCTGACCTTTGCCTCTTACAGGATTTTGCAGACCATACAGATGTTTCTATCAACACCGAGCCGTCTGTTTCCTTCGAGAAAAACAGTGTAAGTTGATTTCTTTGAGCTGTTTAGAGCAGTTTATTTAGTGGCATTCAGATAAAATCGTTTTTATTAGGGCTCTGAGAAAAAAAATCGATTCGCCTATCGTGATTTTTGTTGTTGTTTTGTTTACAATTTTAAAATCTTTTTTTTTTTATTTTTTTTAACTCCATTATTGATATTTGTAAGGCCGTCTATATCGATCCAAGTGGCGGCATTCGATTATCGATATTTAAACAGATTAAATTGCTTTATTTTTGTCCTGGTTGACAGAAGTTAGCCACTTTCGTTCCAACAGAGGATGAAATTTGTCATTGTCTAAGAGTGTTGAGTGATGTAATATTGTAAGTGGCGCGCGGAAGAGCCGTGAGCCTGAGCGCACTGAAAGCCTGCGCTGCTCATATGCTGAGAGAAGACCGTAGAGCTGCACGATTCATCTTTAAAAGACTGATCTCGATTCAAACACCCTCACGATCTTCTATTTCGTCTGTCTATTAAACCTTTGACAAAATCACATCGCAGCATTCAGATCTGCGCTGCCGCTGACCCGGAGAGTCATGAAACCGCTTCAGTCTTTTCAACATCGTAGTATCATTATTTCTGTGATACAATAGGTCAAATGATCACAGAAGTACTGGGATGAAAGTTTAAAGTTCAAATATACACACTGATGTCTACGGTAGTGATCAAAATAGAGTAAATCAGCTTTTGATAGAAACTCGGCGCTTATAATACGCATTTATCAATTACATTGTTTCGCCACTAAGTAAATCATTTATTCAAGAGAATTGTAGTACTGTATGATGCTTCTGAAATAAAAATCAGAAAGATGAGATTTTTATTATTTAATTTTTTTATATATAAAAATGACTCATCTTATGACTCATGTACAGTCTGTATAAGTGTATGATGTAACTTTTCCCCATGTAAAACATGCAATACTTCAAAATCGCAATTCTTAAAAAAAGCGCAATGCATATCGTATCGGCACCCAAGAATCGTGGCAGTATCGAATCAGGAGATAGGTGTATCGTGTACCAGCCCTAGTTTTTATTAAGTTTCTTTCTGTTATTATAATTAGCCTGATTCAGGACATGCTGTGAATGTTAGTCAAGTCAGCTTTATTTCTACAGCGCTTTACACAGTACAGATTATTTCAAAGCAGCTTCACAGTGATAACAGGAAAATAACAGAAGCAACCATGCAAACTTCATCAAATATGAGACGTGAGATCAGTTCAGTACTAAGTTTTGTTCTCAACTAGGCCTGTCGCGATAGTCGATAAATCAATTAATCGCATGATAAAAAAAAAAAGACCTCAATAATTTTTCCAGCCGCGATAATTCCCATTTACATGCTTGTTTGTTTTCCTCTCTCTACCAAAGACACTGCATGGCAACTCTCGGTTCCTTAGGAACGACTAAAAGGACTTTGACATTATCCACGTTGTATCATCACAACAATACTGTCAAAAATGGTAAATGTTTAATGATGTAAAAACCGCCCGTGAAGCGAAAAACGCAAAAAACTCCACGGATGCGGCAAGCTCATTGGAACCGTCTAGTCGAACTGAAAAGAACGATATAAGTTTCAGAATCTGTGGTGTTTTCACAGAGATATGAGCTGAAACCCATCGGAAGCGCTTCAACCATATTCAGCACGAATAAAATATGTATTGTAAGTTAGATGTCCCTCTAGTGGACAGAACGTGTAACAACCGCATGCTAGAGTGGCTTTGGCTTCCAAAAGCCTGTGTAATGTCGTAAATATTAATAATAGGATGAATTTGAGCATTTAATATTCGAATATGAAGTAAAATAAAGAATGGAATTCGAATAGTATTATAGAGGAAGATTGACAGCGCCAGTCAATCACTATTTATATCTGAGCCTAATGTTTAATATTTTTTATTTTTAAAAGTGCAATTTTGTTTACATCCATTTTATTGATTGTTTTTGGTATTTATTCAAGTGTATTTTTTGTTAACAGAGACTGAGAGTCCATTGCTTTTGTTATTTTTAGGTTGTTTTGTTCAGTTATTGTGGATATTTAAAATGTTTTCCGTTTTCGGTCTTAAATAGTCTTTAGAAATAAAAGTTTATTGATCTTTGAAAAGGTGTACCTGCATTATCATGCCATTATCATTATTTTAGATGAAAATGGTCTCAGAACGACAATATTATCGCTTATCCCAATAATTTATTGGACAATTTATCGTCCAGCCAAATTTGTTATCGTAACAGGCCTTTTCTCAACTGATAGTCAATTCGATATTACTGAATATTAAGTGCCACTTGTTCTTCAGCATTGCCATATTTAGGATGTCACTTAATTGCAGGACTGAGAATACAATGGGACGCATTAAGGGCAGTGCATTACCTCCCTTCTGAAACTAGTGATCTATTGGTTAACTTTGATCAAGTCGTGTCAGGACTTTAAAAATGTAATGTCCATGTTTCCCCCAGGGCGACTTGATGCAGAAAGAGAAACAGAAGCAGCAGCTGTTGAAGACGCTCCAGCAGATGAAGGAGGACCACGCAGCCGTTCAGCAGAAGAGGGCAGCGGAGATCTCCGCGCTTCAGGAGGAGACCCAGAGAATCACACAGAGCAAGCAGGTAGAGCAACGGCCGCCAGCATCTTCTGAAGCGTTTCTGTGGTTCTGCAGCTCAGATGCACCACTGCGCTTGTGTTCAGATCGCCAGTGCAGAGCTCGCCATGTTCCAGCAGAAGCTGGAGGAGGAGGTCAGGAAAGACCAGCAGGAGAAGAAGGAGAACCAGGAGACTCTGAAGAACCTCAAGATGGAGATCAAAGATCTGACCGATTTACATGAAAGGTTAGACACGCATTCAGAAGCAGAACATGAGGAACTCAGGATTCAGACAAACACTGTACCTGTACATACTTGGTCACTCACTGACACTCACACACACACATACTTACACACACTCACTCTCACACACCCACACTCAGCCGCTGGTTTACTGCTGAATGATGTTTTCTCTAGTTACTCGAGAGACATCAGTGCCAAGAATAAAGAGTATCAGACTGAACTGGAGCGATTCCTTGACATCAAGTGAGTGAAAATATGCAACATTTAAACGCGTTTCCTGTGTGTAACATCTACTGCAGTAGTGTGTGTGTGTGTGTGTGTGTGTGTTTCTGTGTGTAACGCCTGTGTGTAACGCCTGTGTGTAAGTGTGTGTAGCGTGTGTGTGTAACGCGTGTGTAACGCCTGTCCTGCGTGTGTAATGTGTGTCCTGTGTGTGTGTGTAATGCGTGTCCTGTGTGTGTAACGCGTGTCCTGTGTGTGTAACGCGTGTCCTGTGTGTGTAACGCGCGTCCTGTGTGTAACGCGCGCACGTGTGTAACGCGTGTCCTGTGTGTGTAACGTGTGTGTAACGTGTGTGTGTGTAACGCCTGTCCTGTGTGTGTAATGTGTCCTGTGTGTGTGTGTAACGCGTGTCCTGTTTGTGTAACGCGTGTGTGTAACGCCTGTCCTGTGTGTGTGTGTAACGCGTGTCCTGTTTGTGTAACGTGTGTGTGTGTGTGTGTGTGTGTGTAACGCCTGTCCTGTGTGTGTGTGTAACGCGTGTCCTGTTTGTGTAACGTGTGTGTGTGTGTGTGTGTGTGTGTGTGTGTAACGCCTGTCCTGTGTGTGTGTGTAACGCGTGTCCTGTGTGTGTGTGTGTGTAACGCGTGTCCTGTGTGTGTAATGTGTGTCCTGCAGTAACCAGTGTGCGGCGGAGCGGATGAGTCTTGAGGAGGAGATCAAGAGGTTCAGAGACGCGTGTGTGAAAGCGCAGAGGAGATCCATGGCGGCTCAGGTGAGATTTCAGCATCAGCTGGTGTTTCAACGCCTGACGCTTTAGTGACGCTAGTGTGTGTGTGTGTTTCAACGTCTGGCGCTGTAGTGACGCTAATGTGTGTGTGTTTCAACGCCTGCCGCTGTAGTGACGCTAGAGTGTGTGTGTTTCAACGCCTGCTGCTGTAGTGACGCTAATGTGTGTGTGTTTCAACGTCTGGCGCTTTAGTGACGCTAGTGTGTGTGTGTGTTTCAACGTCTGGCGCTGTAGTGACGCTAGAGTGTGTGTGTTTCAACGCCTGCCGCTGTAGTGACGCTAGTGTGTGTGTGTTTCAACGTCTGGCGCTTTAGTGACGCTAGTGTGTGTGTGTGTTTCAACGTCTGGCGCTGTAGTGACGCTAGAGTGTGTGTGTTTCAACGCCTGCTGCTGTAGTGACGCTAATGTGTGTGTGTTTCAACGTCTGGCGCTTTAGTGACGCTAGTGTGTGTGTGTGTTTCAACGTCTGGCGCTGTAGTGACGCTAGAGTGTGTGTGTTTCAACGCCTGCCGCTGTAGTGACGCTAGTGTGTGTGTGTTTCAACGCCTGGCGCTGTAGTGACGCTAGAGTGTGTGTGTTTCAACGCCTGGCGCTGTAGTGACGCTAGTGTGTGTGTGTTTCAACGCGTGGCGCTGTAGTGACGCTAATGTGTGTGTGTTTCAAAGCCTGGCGCTGTAGTGACGCTAGAGTGTGTGTTTCAATGCCTAGCGCTGTAGTGACGCTAATGTGTGTGTGTGTGTGTTTCAACGCCTGGCGCTGTAGTGACGCTAGTGTGTGTGTTTCAATGCCTGGCGCTGTAGTGACGCTAATGTTTGTGTGTGTGTGTGTGTGTGTTCAGCTGTGTGTCCTGCAGAGCCGACGGGAACACGCACTGCGGCGGCTGAGGATGAGCTTCTCTGAAGGCCAGATGATAGTCAAACACATGACAGAGGCGTCGCTCAGGTATGGCGCAGGATTCACACACAGATTCAGAAGTGTACTGTACTCGTGTGTGTGTGTGTGTCTGATGATGGTTGTGCTGCAGTTTCCCCTGCGCTGCGCTGATGTCAGCTATAGACGACTGGAAGAGACACGTGTGTGACACGGAGGACAGAATCAACAGGACTCAGGTGAACTTCCCTCTGTTTCTCAGCACAGCACACTGACTCGATGCCAATTTACATGCAGTAGTGATTCGTGTGTGTGTGTGTGTGTGTGTGTATCAGGTAGACTACAAAGAGAAAAAAGTCTCAATTAAAGCTGTATATACAGGGACCTGTCAATCACTACATTACTGCAATATTACAGCTAAAAATTAAAACGTTTAAATTGCACAAGCCAGGTTTTATTATAATGTTATAATAACACTGTTTATTTGCTGCTGTAACTAGTAGTAAAGAGGAAGAGATGATCGGTTCATCGGTCACACACATTAAACACAAACACACACACACACACACACATTTGCAAAACAGCATCTAAAATGTCAACCTTGGGATTAAAGAATCGGTTCATCAAGATGAGACTGGATGAATGGATGTGGGGGCCATCACAGCACTACATCCGAGGAGGTTCAGAAAGATGGTCTGACTCATGAGCTTCACCGCTAATATAGCACTGCTAATAAACCTCTTTCACAGTCATTATTACATCATGTTTCTTTCATAGTGAGATCCAGAACTGTGGTGACGGAGAGACGTTTACATTCGTCGATTGATGATTTTTTTTTTATACGTTTCTTCACACAAAACATCTGCAGACGTTATTTAACCAGTATATAATAATGTTCTGCATGTTTTGTGTGATGAAGCTTTCCCATCAGTGTTCCTGAGACTCGTTTGAACGGTTTGTTTCAGATGGAGTTTGACGCACAGATGGATGAGGTGAAGAAGGGCACCAGACTGTGTTCACTTCCTGATATCAGCGTTCCCAGCGTTCCCACTGCGCCCGCACTGCCGGTAAGAGCTCGGGTCATGACCTCATCTTCATCATCATCTTCACCTTCATCATCGTCGTGTGTCCGGAGAGCACGTGTCCCGTTCTCTGCAGTGTAACCGCTATTTCACGCAGAAGCTCGTGTTGATTTAGTGGATGCTTGTGCTGCTTATGTCGGTTCGTACACGCTTACAGTGCTTGCATTGGAGTCCTGGAAAACCCTTGAAATGCGTTTGAAAAGGTGCTTGAATTATTGAAAGACAAAATATATGAAATTAGTGTTTTATTTTATTGATAAAACAATTTTTCACGGTAAATCCACGCTGCAACCCATAGATCTAGAGGCAGTGCTGTGGGTGTGATATTGCTCAAATATCCAAGTTTATGATACGCTTTCATTCTTCAGGAGAAAAATGTATCATATTCATGAGAATAAAAGCAAAGCGATATATTTGTCATCGTATTCTTTCAATTGTTAAAGTTTTCAGGCATTGCATGTGCTGCACTTTATTTGAGCCGTTTTGTTAGTTTATTTTTGTTTATCTATTTACCTTTTATAGAATATGAAAGATGATAAAGATGCTGTTAGAAAAGTGAGATCTCTGATTGTAGTCCTTGAAAACCAAAACAACAATAATGCTTTAAAAGTCCTCAAGTCCTGGACTTTGATCTGACAGTGTCTGTACGAGCGCTGATATACGCTTACATTCACAGCACCGATTCTCCTTAGAGGAAACACTTTTCTCACGTCTGCGCTGTGGTTGTTGTGGTTGTTGTTGTGGTTGTTGTTGTTGTGGTGGTTGTTGTTGTTGTTGTGGTGGTTGTTGTTGTGGTTGTTGTTATGGTTGTTGTGGTGGTGGTGGTTGTGGTGGTGGTTGTTGTTGTTGTTGTGGTTGTTTTGGTTGTTATGGTTGTTGTTGTGGTGGTTGTTATGGTTGTTGTGGTGGTGGTTGTGGTTGTTGTGGTGGTTGTTGTTGTTGTGGTGGTGGTTGTTGTTGTGGTTGTTGTTGTGGTTGTTGTGGTTGTTGTTGTGGTTGTTTTTGTTGTTATGGTTGTTGTTGTGGTGGTTGTTATGGTTGTTGTGGTGGTGGTTGTGGTTGTTGTGGTGGTTGTTGTTGTTGTGGTGGTTGTTGTTGTTGTGGTTGTGGTGGTGGTGGTGGTTGTGGTGGTGGTTGTTGTTGTTGTTGCTGTTGTTGTTGCTGTTGTTGTTGTTGTGGTGGTGGTTGTGGTGGTTGTTGTTGTGGTTGTTGTTGTGGTTGTTGTTGTTGTGGTTGTGGTTGTTGTTGTTGTGGTTGTTGTTGTTATGGTGGTGGTTGTTGTTGTGGTGGTTGTTGTGGTGGTTGTTGTTGTGGTGGTTGTTGTGGTGGTTGTTGTGGTTGTTGTGGTGGTTGTTGTTGTGGTGGTGGTTGTTGTGGTTGTTGTTGTTGTTGTGGTTGTTGTTGTTGTGGTTGTTTTTGTTGTTATGGTTGTTGTTGTGGTGGTTGTTGTTGTGGTGGTGGTTGTTGTTGTGGTGGTGGTTGTTGTTGTTGTTGTGGTTGTTGTTGTGGTTGTTGTTGTGGTTGTTGTGGTTGTTGTTGTGGTTGTTTTTGTTGTTATGGTTGTTGTTGTGGTGGTTGTTATGGTTGTTGTGGTGGTGGTTGTTGTTGTTGTGGTGGTTGTTGTTGTTGTGGTTGTTGTGGTGGTGGTGGTTGTGGTGGTGGTTGTGGTGGTGGTTGTTGTTGTTGCTGTTGTTGTTGTTGTGGTGGTGGTTGTGGTGGTTGTTGTGGTGGTTGTTGTTGTGGTTGTTGTTGTGGTTGTTGTTG
>CM060625.1:25081036-25126036 GCA_030578275.1 Meda fulgida
TGAGTTTCTGCTCTTTAGACCAAAAGCTGATAATCTCAAACTTTGAATGTTCCAACATGTTATTGTAAACAATTTCATCTCTAAGTGTAATCTGTTAAAAAATTAGACAAACACCTTATATTCCAACATCTAATAGTAAACTAGATATTAAAAAATAGTACTAGTAACAAATTGTAATAAAATAATATTAAATAAAAACAAAATAAATAAAAGGAAAATAGTGTTGTAGGTAAATTAATAAAATATTAAACTTTGAGTGACATTTTAGAATGTATCATGTGTGAGATATTGTTTAGAATTGTCCTTATATTATTATTCATTTAAAATGATATCTAACATGTTATATTATTAATTATTATGATTTCTGTAAGAGGTCTCTGCTCCTTCCGTCATGTAGCTCTATGAGGCGAGAGCAGAGCAGGTTTAGCATGTGTAGTATGTCTTTGAGTTCACCAGAGGGGGGTGGGGTTGATGCTCTCCTCACCGCGGCAGCATAGATCAGTCCAGTAGGCTGCTGCTCCTGTAGTCTTGGTTCTGCCGTTGGGATGAGGGGGTGTATTGGACCTCCAGGCTGGGGGCTCTCTGGCTTGGTATCGGGGGCCAGTGTTGTTTTGGCTGTGGGTTGTGAAGTTGGTGATGCGGTGGGTTTGGTGGCCTGGCGGTCCTCTCTGATGGCCGGGGGTGGATGTATGGTGGAGGTCTGGATGGTCTTGAAGGTCTAGGACGTCCTGGAGGTCTGCGTTGTTGGAGTGGTAGTAGGGCTCCTTTCAAGAGCAACATCCCTAAGGGTCCTAGCAAGGGTCGGGACTGCATTTCTATGTAGGTGTATGTTATCATACAGGCAGTCCAGGTGGAGGGTCGGGTGGTGGGCTAAGAACACGTTGGGTTTGAGGGCACAGTCCCTGGAGAGGCTGATATTCACTCTGTGAATGGTGTGGGGTGGAAGTCTCTCCTGTGCAGCAGTACAGATATGACTATCTTGCTGGTAGGGAAATTGGTGGATGCTTGCTCAATGACTCTCCTCAGAGTCCGCCAGTCTGTCCTGCTGGGTCCTCAAGTCGTTGGTCCCTGTGTGAATGATGATGTGGCTAGGTGAGCCTAGCTCAGGTACTGTTAGCAGCTCCAGGGCTCTCCTGGTATTGGGGCACCAGATCTTCTCTGTTCTGTGCCTTGGTAATAAGGTCTTTTCATTAAGGAATTTTCCATTTGAGTCCATGAGGAGGATAATGTCAGCCCTTCTGCCTGTTTGTATTGGTTCATTCTCAGCTGTCAGGTCTGGATGCGGAGCTGTGGTTTCAGGTCTGGAGCTCTTAGCTGGAGGCTGGTTACAGGTAGGGTCTTGGACAGGTGCAGGACTGGAACTGGTGTTTTGGCTTGGGATGTTTGTATAGAGGCAGCTGGTTGGTAAGGGGGGAGCTTAGAGTCTGCACCAAGCTGTGTGAGAGGGGGGGGGGGTCCTCGAGGAAAGGGCTGTGTTGTCTTTCAGCAGGTGTACTGGGAGTTTGGTTGGATGTGGTCTGGATCTGAGAGCACAGGGTGTTGTGTGGAGCTCAGTCTGGCGTGTAGGCTGAGCCTGTCCCTATCCTGTAGTTCTCTCTCTGTCTCTCTGTGTGTGTGTGTCTCTCTCTCTCTCTGTGTGTCTCTCTCTCTCTGTCTATGTGTGTGTCTCTCTCTCTGTGTGTGTCTCTCTGTGTGTGTGTGTGTGTGTCTCTCTCTGTCTCTATCTGTCTCTCTGTGTGTGTAGTGACGCTGTAATCTGTTGTGCAGGAGCGCATGAGCTTCACGGGTCGAGCGAGTCCTGGTTCTGACACTAGAGTCACGCCACCACTAGCAAACGTGTGGAAGAACGTGTCTGACAAACATCGCAACGCAGCGCTGGCGGTAAGAATCCGCATCACACGTGCTAAATGAACCCTAACCTCTTATTTATCTGCATTTGTGTCTGCTACAGAATTATTTCACTAGTGTCTTGTATATTTGTGATGGTATCACATGATCACCTCATATTTCTAATGCTAGAACATACAGTAAACTTTCCGTCACTTCCATCAGTGACATTCAGATTAACATTCACTGTCTCTAAAGTTTCATTTACTCACTAAAGCCCTTCATTCATGTAGCTGTGTTCATCATCGCGCGTGTGTGTGTGTCCACAGCTGAACATGGAGGACCCGTGCATCATCTGCCACGAGGACATGAGTGCTGAGATGATGTGTGTGTTGGAGTGCCGCCACAGTTTCCACAGAGAGGTCAGAGCCTCGTCTGAGCGCTAGTGATGTGTGTTTACGTGTGTCACGCAGACTGAGTGACTGTGTGTGTGTTTCAGTGTATAAAGTCGTGGCTGAAGGAGCAGAGCACGTGTCCCACCTGTCGAGAACACGCTCTCCTACCCGAGGACTTTCCTCTGCTTCCCGAACGACATCGCAAGAGTCACACACCCACGACTGCCTTTCACTGACACCACGAGTGTGTGTATCACTGAGGCTGCATCATCTTTACGAACACGCATCATCTTTACAAACACGCATCATCTTTACGAACACGCATCATCTTTACAAACACGCATCATCTTTACGAACATGCATCATCTTTACGAACACGCATCACCTTTACAAACACGCATCATCTTTACGAACACGCATCATCTTTACGAACACGCATCATCTTTACGAACACGCATCATCTTTACGAACAGGCATCATCTTTACGAACACGCATCATCTTTACGAACACGCATCATCTTTACGAACACGCGTCATCTTTACAAACACGCATCATCTTTACGAACACGCATCATCTTTACGAACACGCGTCATCTTTACAAACACGCATCATCTTTACAAACACGCATCATCTTTACAAACACGCGTCATCTTTACGAACACGCGTCATCTTTACGAACACGCGTCATCTTTACGAACACGCGTCATCTTTACGAACACGCGTCATCTTTACGAACACGCGTCATCTTTACGAACACGCGTCATCTTTACGAACACGCGTCATCTTTACGAACACGCGTCATCTTTACGAACACGCATCATCTTTACGAACACGCATCATCTTTACGAACAAGCATCATCTTTACGAACACGCATCATCTTTACGAACACGCATCATCTTTACGAACACGCATCATCTTTACGAACACGCATCATCTTTACGAACACGCATCATCTTTACGAACACGCATCATCTTTAGGAACACACATTCTGAGGAAACTTTGCTTTGGGGTGCTGGAGGCTTTAGGGACCAATCGGTGATGTTTTATTTCCAGAACACATCTGTGTTTTTCATTCCTGGAATAAAGTTCATTTGCATGAACTGATTGTACTCATCCACTTTTACCTTTTATTGCCATTTTACCTTAATTTTACTTTATTAAACATTTCACCAAATCCTGTGTGTTTGTTTCCTCAGATCAGGGTTTAGAGGAAAAAGCTAATAATTCATGAAATCAATGTAAAAAAAGAAAATTGATCATTTTTCTATTAAGAATTTAGTTATAATTATATTGTAATTAAATTATATATTAATTTAATTTGATAATTTTTAATTCTAAAACTAAATTACTAACTAAAGATTCCTATAGAATATAAACACTTAAGCACAGTCAAAGGTCTTCATACAAAATCCAGACTTGTCGGTTTAATCAGATTACATTATAATAAAAATAATCTGAATAATTTACACCGCATTAAAGATCATATAGGTCTTCATATCTCTATCCATAAAATTCCAAGTAAATGTTATGCTTACTCTGTAAGTGACGTAAACGAAACATCTTTCATTGCAATTATTTGTATGACAATCATCAGCACAAAATTCATGATTATGACAGGCCTAACTTTAATACTTTAGCTTCAGCTGACCGCATTACATAATGCCTAAAAATAACATTAAAATCAGTTTGTTAAATTACATTCAATATCTCAGTTGAGCGGGTGACTTTAATAAACACTTCACTCATGATCAAAAAAGTATTTTAATGTAATTTACTGTGAGCAGCAATTGTTAATTCATGGTAAAAAAAGAAAGATTCTCCTGACAGACTCAGACTCTGACCAGCTTCAGTGGGAAGTTTTCCGTTATCAAATGATCGTCGTGAAGAACAATCACAATGTTCACCTCAAATTCTAGAAGGGAAGAAAGTAAATCAAATGCAGTAATGGACATATACAGGTCCTTCTCAAAATATAAGCATATTGTGATAAAAGTTCATTATTTTCCATAATGTAATGATAAAATTTAACTTTCATATGTTTTAGATTCATTGCACACCAAAAGAAATATTTCAGGTCTTTTATTGTTTTAATACTGATGATTTTGGCATACAGCTCATGAAAACCCAAAATTCCTGCCTCAAAAAATTTGCAATTTCATCTGACCAATAAAAGTGTTTTTAATAAATAAAAAAAAGCCAACCTTCAAATAATTATGTTCAGTTATGCACTCAATACTTGGTCGGGAATACTTTTGCAGAAATGTCTGCTTCAATGCGGCGTGGCATGGAGGCAAGCCACTTTTGAACCAGAAACAGCGGCAGAAGCGCCTGACCTGGGCTACAGAGAAGCAGCACTGGACTGTTGCTCAGTGGTTGCAGAGTCTGGAGGAAGACTGGGGAGAAGGAAATGCCAAAATGCCTGAAGTCCAGTGTCAAGTACCCACAGTCAGTGATGGTCTGGGGTGCCATGTCAGCTGCTGGTGTTGGTCCACTGTGTTTTATCAAGGGCAGGGTCAATGCAGCTAGCTATCAGGAGATTTTGGAGCACTTCATGCTTCCACCTGCTGAAAAGCTTTATGGAGATGAAGATTTCATTTTTCAGCACGACCTGGCACCTGCTCACAGTGCCAAAACCACTGGTAAATGGTTTACTGACCATGGTATTACTGTGCTCAATTGGCCTGCCAACTCTCCTGACCTGAACCCCATAGAGAATCTGTGGGATATTGCGAAGAGAAAGTTGAGAGACGCAAGACCCAACACTCTGGATGAGCTTAAGGCCGCTCTCGAAGCATCCTGGGCCTCCAGAACACCTCAGCAGTGCCACAGGCTGATTGCCTCCATGCCACGCCGCACTGAAGCAGACATTTCTGCAAAAGTGTTCCCGACCAAGTATTGAGTGCATAACTGAACATAATTATTTGAAGGTTGACTTCTTTTTTTTTTTGTATTAAAAACACTTATTTTATTGGTCAGATGAAATCTGCTAATTTTTTGAGACAGGAATTTGGGGTTTTCATGAGCTGTATGCCAAAATCATCAGTATTAAAACAATAAAAGACCTGAAATATTTCAGTTGGTGTGCAATGAATCTAAAATATATGAAAGTTTAATTTTTATCATTACATTATGGAAAATAATGAACTATCACAATATGCCAATTTTTTTAGAAAGACCTGTATATATTACAAAAACACGCATTACCCCAAACAAACTCAGTATTGAACACTGCTATAAAAAGAGTTCCTTACCGACTTTAAAGTTGGTGGTTTCAAGAGTGGGGCAGGTGAAGAGCCGCGGAAACACCATGTATATGGGGATGGAGAGGCCGTGACAGACGTCTCCCTCAGCTATCTGGATGTTCTGGATCTCTGTGGCGTCTCTAGCGTAACCCTCCGCACAGCCTGAACACACACCAGTAACACTGAACACGGTGATGTAACACTCTGAACACACACCGGTAACACTGAACACGGTGATGTAACACTATCTGCACACACGGGTAACACTGAACACGGTGATGTAACACTATCTGAACACGGTGATGTAACACTATCTGCACACACGGGTAACACTGAACACGGTGATGTAACACTATCTGAACACACACCGGTAACACTGAACACGGTGATGTAACAATCTGAACACACACCGGTAACACTGAACACGGTGATGTAACACTATCTGAACACACACCGGTAACACTGAACACGGTGATGTAACACTATCTGAACACACACCGGTAACACTGAACACGGTGATGTAACAATCTGAACACACACCGGTAACACTGAACACGGTGATGTAACACTATCTGAACACACACCGGTAACACTGAACACGGTGATGTAACACTATCTGAACACGTGCAGGTAACACTGAACACACACCAGTAACACTGAACACGGTGATGTAACACTATCTGAACACACACCGGTAACACTGAGCACGGTGATGTAACACTATCTGAACACGTGCAGGTAACACTGAACACACACCAGTAACACTGAACACATTGATGTAACACTATCTGAACACACACCGGTAACACTGAACACAGTGATGTAACACTATCTGAACACACACCGGTAACACTGAACACAGTGATGTAACACTATCTGAACACACACCGGTAACACTGAACACGGTGATGTAACACTATCTGAACACACACCGGTAACACTGAACACGGTGATGTAACACTATCTGAACACACACAGGTAACACTGAACACGGTGATGTAACACTATCTGAACACGCAGGTAACACTGAACACGGTGATGTAACACTATCTGAACACACACCGGTAACACTGAACACAGTGATGTAACACTATCTGAACACACACCGATAACACTGAACACGGTGATGTAACACTATCTGAACACACACCGGTAACACTGAACACAGTGATGTAACACTATCTGAACACACACCGGTAACACTGAACACGGTGATGTAACACTATCTGAACACGTGCAGGTAACACTGAACACACACCAGTAACACTGAACACGGTGATGTAACACTATCTGAACACACACCGGTAACACTGAACACAGTGATGTAACACTATCTGAACACACACCGGTAACACTGAACACGGTGATGTAACACTATCTGAACACAAGCTGGTAACACTGAACACGGCGATGTAACACTATCTGAACACACGCAGGTAACACTGAACACGGTGATGTAACACTATCTGAACACACACCGGTAACACTGAACACGTGATGTAACACTATCTGAACACGCAGGTAACACTTTTAACACAATAATGAAGTAAACAGCGTGGATTTTTCATTTTATTTTTTTTTAACTGTAAAAAAGAAGAAAAAAAAAAGAATAAGCAACATTATGCATTTTAACAGCGGCGATGATGTGTATTGTTTACAGTCCTTGCCACCATGAGACAAATTGGCATTGCAAATTGAACGTGTAGCTCGACTTGAATTGCCTTCTTTTGACTGAAAGTACTGCCAAACAACACTTTTTCTGCTCAAAAGTTCCATTTTCACTTTCTCACAGCTTACTGCATTCGAACGTTTCCACCTACTGTAACGAGTGGAAATAAGGTGTGTCCCCTTTAAGAGCTGCACGCTCCATATTGAACTGTCTGCAGTCTGTATTGTATGTGCCATGCGCCTCGAACACCCCATGCAGTGGCGTAGGTTTGATTTTGAAATTGGTGGGGACGGGGACATCAATATATAAATATATTTTAAGTTTTGATCGAAATTATTGCTAGGGATATATTAGTGTCACTGGATATTGGTAGGGACACGTCCCTACTAAATTCTACACCCCTGACCCCATGTATGCGAGTTATCTCTGTTTGATGCTCATTTTTATCTTATTTTGTGAAGTAACTTTGTGAACGGTAGAACGTGTGACAGACAGTTAAACGAGTTCGATTGGGGAATAAAGAGTGAGCTGTGAGATGCCAGTCGCCTCCGTGAGTCTGTTTCCTTCCTGACACAATGCGTAACACTACAGGCTTGTTTGACTTGAACTGGTGCTGTACAGACCGATCGGTTTATGACATCAAAGTACCGCGAGAGCATTTCAAAAGCATAAGGAGCGTCTGCTCTCTATTCGCTCTGATGTCATACTGATGATACTCTGATGTCATTCACCAATCAGTCTGTGCAGGGCCGGTTCAAGTTGAACAAGCCTAAGGTAAACACCTTCCCGTAATCAACCACATCGACGTAGCGCAAGTCTTGGGTTCGGTGGAAAAAAATTCTACGTTTCTGCAGAAACCGAACCCTGTTAAAAAGCCCAATATTCGTCCGAAACCGAATCCTGGATTCGGTGCATCCCTACACTGAACATGGTGATGTAACACTATCTGAACACACACCGGTAACACTGAACACAGTGATGTAACACTATCTGAACACGGTGATGTAACACTATCTGAACACACGCAGGTAACACTGAACACAGTGATGTAACACTATCTGCACACACACCGGTAACACTGAACACAGTGATGTAACACTATCTGAACACACACCGGTAAAACTGAACACAGTGATGTAACACTATCTGAACACGGTGATGTAACACTATCTGAACACACGCAGGTAACACTGAACACAGTGTTTTAACACTATCTGCACACACACCGGTAACACTGAACACAGTGATGTAACACTATCTGAACACGGTGATGTAACACTATCTGAACACACGCAGGTAACACTGAACACGGTGATGTAACACTATCTGAACACACACCGGTAACACTGAACACAGTGATGTAACACTATCTGCACACACACCGGTAACAATGAACACAGTGATGTAACACTATCTGAACACACAGCGGTAACACTGAACACAGTGATGTAACACTATCTGCACACACACTGGTAACACTGAACACAGTGATGTAACACTATCTGAACACGGTGATGTAACACTATCTGAACACACACCGGTAACACTGAACACAGTGATGTAACACTATCTGCACACACACCGGTAACACTGAACACAGTGATGTAACACTATCTGCACACACACTGGTAACACTGAACTTAGTGATGTAACACTATCTGAACACACACCGGTAACACTGAACACAGTGATGTAACACTATCTGAACACGTGCAGGTAACACTGAACATGGTGATGTAACATTATCTGCACACACACACACACACACACACACACACACCGGTAACACTGAACACAGTGATGTAACACTATCTGAACACACACCGGTAACACTGAACACGTGATGTAACACTATCTGCAGTCTGAACACACGCAGGTAACACTGATCTGTCACTGTGGGTGGTTTTAAAGCTGTACATCAGATCTGTATTTCTCACCGCAGGTCTCCACACGGACCAGCTGCAGCTCGATGCTCTTGATGGCGACCTCTGACCTCTCCACCACCAGCTCACCGGTCAGAGGTCGTGTGATCGCACAGCTGGTGGCGTCCAGGTGACCTTTGATCAGGAACTTGGGTAACGAGGTCCTCTGTTGAACAAAACCACACGCACACGTGAGAACGATATGCGTTTTTCAGTTTGGATGATGTGTCAGATTTATTTGAACAATTTCTTTATAAAAAAAAAAAAAAACTATAATAGGATGTATCCAAGGCTAAAATCAGGGCAGAGAATTGACTAACTCATAAATTATGACCACTTTAGATGTAAAAATCATAATCGAATTATAGATGCACCTCAGAAAAGTTTGTGACCCACATTCTGAATAATATTTGAATACATTCTGAGTAATATTTGAATAAAGGGTGAAGGCTGGACGTAACTTTTGGCCAGTACTGTATATGAGCTTGGTATGGTCTATCAGCGATGAGAGCGAGACATACGCACCTCTTTGACGTTCTGCAGGGTCTCTGGAGTGATGCTGAACTCCACCGGGCTCGGCGGGAGCTTGGGCTTCTGTGGCTGAAACACAGGAGGCTGTTACTGCAGGTACTCATCGTGCGGCTGTACTCATCGTGCGGCTGTGCTCAGTGTGACTGTGCTCGTCGTCGTGCGGCTGTGCTCAGTGTGACTGTACTCAGTGTGACTACTCAGTGCGACTACTCAGAGTGACTGTACTCGTCGTCGTGTAGCTGAACTGAGTGTGACTGTACTCGTCGTCGTGCGACTGTGCTCAGTGTGACTGTGCTCGTCGTCGTGCGGCTGTGCTCAGTGTGACTGTACTCAGTGTGACTACTCGTCGTCGTGCGACTGTACTCAGTGCGACTTCTCAGGGTGACTGTACTCATCATTGTGCGGCTGTACTCAGTGTGACTGTACTCGTCATCCTGCGGCTGTGCTCAGTGTGACTGTACTCAGTGTGACTACTCAGTGCGACTACTCAGAGTGACTGTACTCGTCGTCGTGTAGCTGAACTGAGTGTGACTGTACTCGTCGTCGTGCGACTGTGCTCAGTGTGACTGTACTCAGTGACTACTCGTCGTCGTGCGACTGCTCAGTGTGACTACTCGTCGTCGTGCGACTGTGCTAAGTGTGACTGTACTCAGTGTGACTACTCGTCGTCGTCGTGCGACTGTGCTCAGTGTGACTGTTCTCAGTGTGACTACTCGTCGTCGTGCGACTGTGCTCAGTGTGACTGTACTCAGTGTGACTACTCGTCGTCGTGCGACTGCTCAGTGTGACTGTACTCAGTGTGACTACTCGTCGTCGTCGTGCGACTGTGCTCAGTGTGACTGTACTCAGTGCGACTGTACTGAGTGTGGCTGTACTTAGTGCGACTGTACTCGTCGTCGTGCGACTGTGCTCAGTGTGACTGTACTCAGTGTGACTACTCGTCGTCGTGCGACTGCTCAGTGTGACTGTACTCAGTGTGACTACTCGTCGTCGTCGTGCGACTGTGCTCAGTGTGACTGTACTCAGTGTGACTACTCGTCGTCGTCGTGCGACTGTGCTCAGTGTGACTGTTCTCAGTGTGACTACTAGTCGTCGTGCGACTGTACTCAGTGTGACTACTAGTCGTCGTGCGACTGTGCTCAGTGTGACTACTCTTCGTCGTACGACTGTACTCAGTGTGACTAATCGTCGCCGTGCGACTGCTCAGTGTGACTGTGCTCAGTGTGACTGTGCTCAGTGTGACTGTACTCAGTGACTACTTGTCGTCGTGCAACTGTTCAGTGTGACTACTCGTCGTCCTGCGACTGTGCTCAGTGTGACTGTACTCAGTGTGACTACTCGTCGTCGTGCGACTGTGCTCAGTGCGACTGTACTCGTCGTCGTGCGACTGTACTCAGTGCGACCATACTCGTCGTCGTGCGACTGCTCAGTGTGACTACTCGTCGTCTTGCGACTGTGCTCAGTGTGACTACTCGTCATCGTCGTGCGACTGCTCAGTGTGACTGTTCTCAGTGTGACTACTCGTCGTCGTGCGACTGTGCTCAGTGTGACTGTACTCAGTGTGACTACTCTTCGGCGTGCGACTGTACTCAGTGTGACTAATCGTCGTCGTGCGACTGCTCAGTGTGACTGTACTCGTCGCCGTGCGACTGTGCTCAGTGTGACTGTACTCAGTGACTACTTGTCGTCGTGCGACTGCTCAGTGTGACTACTCGTCGTCCTGCGACTGTGCTCAGTGTGACTGTTCTCAGTGTGACTACTCGTCATCGTGCGACTGTGCTCAGTGTGACTGTACTCAGTGTAACTACTCGTCGTCGTGCGACTGTACTCAGTGTGACTGTACTCAGTGCGACTGCTCAGTGCGACTGTACTCGTCGTCGTGCGACTGTGCTCAGTGCGACTGCTCAGTGCGACTGTACTCGTCGTCGTGCGCCTGTGCTCAGTGCGACTGTACTCGTCATCGTGCGACTGTACTCAGTGCGACTGTACTCGTCGTCGTGCGACTGTGCTCAGTGCGACTGTACTCGTCGTCGTGCGACTACTCGTCGCCGTGCGACTGTGCTCAGTGCGACTGTACTCGTCGTCGTGCGACTGCTCAGTGCGACTGTTAAGTGCGACTGTACTCGTCGTCGTGCGACTGTGCTCAGTGTGACTGGTCCGTGCGACTGCTCCGTGCGACTGCGCTCGTCATCGTGCGACTGCGCTCGTCATCGTGCGACTGCGCTCGTCATCGTGCGACTGCGCTCGTCATCGTGCGACTGCGCTCGTCATCGTGCGACTGCGCTCGTCATCGTGCGACTGCGCTCGTCATCGTGCGACTGCGCTCGTCATCGTGCGACTGCGCTCGTCATCGTGCGACTGCGCTCTGTGCGACTGCGCTCTGTGCGACTGCGCTCTGTGCGACTGCGCTCTGTGCGACTGCGCTCTGTGCGACTGCGCTCTGTGCGACTGCGCTCTGTGCGACTGCGCTCTGTGCGACTGCGCTCGTCATCGTGCGACTGCGCTCAGTGCGACTGCGCTCGTCATCGTGCGACTGCGCTCAGTGCGACTGCGCTCGTCATCGTGCGACTGTGCTCAGTGCGACTGCGCTCGTCATCGTGCCACTTTGCTCAGTGCGACTGTGCTCGTCATCGTGCGACTGCGCTCAGTGCGACTGTGCTCGTCATCGTGCGACTGCGCTCAGTGCGACTGTGCTAGTCATCGTGCGACTGCGCTCAGTGCGACTGTGCTCGTCATCGTGCGACTGCGCTCAGTGCGACTGTGCTCGTCATCGTGCGACTGCGCTCAGTGCGACTGCGCTCAGTGCGACTGCGCTCAGTGCGACTGCGCTCAGTGCGACTGCGCTCAGTGCGACTGCGCTCAGTGCGACTGTGCTAGTCATCGTGCGACTGCGCTCAGTGCGACTGTGCTCAGTGCGACTGTGCTAGTCATCGTGTGACTGCGCTCAGTGCGACTGCTCATCATCGTGCGACTGTGCTCAGTGCGACTGTGCTAGTCATCGTGCTAGTCATCGTGCGACTGCGCTCAGTGCGACTGTGCTAGTCATCGTGTGACTGCGCTCAGTGCGACTGCTCATCATCGTGCGACTGTGCTCAGTGCGACTGTGCTAGTCATCGTGCTAGTCATCATGCGACTGCGCTCAGTGCGACGGTGCTCGTCATCGTGCGACTGCGCTCAGTGCGACTGCGCTCAGTGCGACTGCGCTCAGTGCGACTGCGCTCAGTGCGACTGCGCTCAGTGCGACTGTACTCGTCATCGTGCGACTGTGCTCAGTGCGACTGTGCTAGTCATCGTGCGACTGCGCTAAGTGCCAATGTGCTAGTCATCGTGCGACTGCGCTAAGTGCCAATGTGCTAGTCATTGTGCGACTGTGCTCAGTGCGACTGTGCTAGTCATCGTGCGACTGCGCTAAGTGCAAATGTGCTAGTCATTGTGCGACTGTGCTCAGTGCGACTGTGCTAGTCATCGTGTGACTGTGCTCAGTGCGACTGTGCTAGTCATCGTGCGACTGTGCTCAGTGCGACTGTGCTAGTCATCGTGCGACTGTGCTCAGTGCGACTGTGCTCAGTGCAACTGCTCAGTGCGACTATGCTCAGTGCGACTGTGCTAGTCATCGTGCGACTGCGCTCAGTGCGACTGCTAGTCATCGTGCGACTGCGCTCAGTGCGACTGCTCATCATCGTGCGACTGTGCTCAGTGCGACTGTGCTAGTCATCGTGCGACTGCGCTCAGTGCGACGGTGCTCGTCATCATGCGACTGCGCTCAGTGCGACGGTGCTCGTCATCATGCGACTGCGCTCAGTGCGACTGCGCTCAGTGCGACTGTACTCGTCATCGTGCGACTGTGCTCAGTGCGACTGTGCTAGTCATCGTGCGACTGCGCTAAGTGCCAATGTGCTAGTCATCGTGCGACTGCGCTCAGTGCGACTGTACTCGTCATCGTGCGACTGTGCTCAGTGCGACTGTGCTAGTCATCGTGCGACTGCGCAAAGTGCCAATGTGCTAGTCATTGTGCGACTGTGCTCAGTGCGACTGTGCTAGTCATCGTGTGACTGTGCTCAGTGCGACTGTGCTAGTCATCGTGCGACTGTGCTCAGTGCGACTGTGCTAGTCATCGTGCGACTGTGCTCAGTGCAACTGCTCAGTGCGACTGTGCTCAGTGCGACTGTGCTCAGTGCGACTGTGCTCAGTGCGACTGTGCTCAGTGCGACTGCGCTCAGTGCGACTGCGCTAGTCATCGTGCGACTGCGCTCAGTGCGACTGCGCTAGTCATCGTGCGACTGCGCTCAGTGCGACTGCGCTAGTCATCGTGCGACTGCGCTCAGTGCGACTGCGCTAGTCATCGTGCGACTGCGCTCAGTGCGACTGTGCTAGTCATCGTGCGACTGCGCTCAGTGCGACTGTGCTAGTCATCGTGCGACTGCGCTCAGTGCGACTGTGCTAGTCATCGTGCGACTGCGCTCAGTGCGACTGTGCTAGTCATCGTGCGACTGCGCTCAGTGCGACTGTGCTAGTCATCGTGCGACTGCGCTCAGTGCGACTGTGCTAGTCATCGTGCGACTGCGCTCAGTGCGACTGTGCTAGTCATCGTGCGACTGCGCTCAGTGCGACTGCTAGTCATCGTGCGACTGCGCTCAGTGCGACTGTGCTAGTCATCGTGCGACTGCGCTCAGTGCGACTGTGCTCAGTGCGACTGTGCTCAGTGCGACTGTGCTAGTCATCGTGCGACTGCGCTCAGTGCGACTGCGCTCAGTGTGACTGTACTCGTCATCGTGCGACTGTGCTCAGTGCGACTGTGCTCAGTGCGACTGTGCTCAGTGCGACTGTGCTCAGTGCGACTGTGCTCAGTGCGACTGTGCTCAGTGCGACTGTGCTCAGTGCGACTGTGCTCAGTGCGACTGTGCTAGTGCTCAGTGCGACTGTGCTAGTCATCGTGCGACTGTGCTCAGTGCGACTGTGCTAGTCATCGTGCGACTGCGCTCAGTGCGACTGTGCTAGTCATCGTGCGACTGCGCTCAGTGCGACTGTGCTAGTCATCGTGCGACTGCGCTCAGTGCGACTGTGCTAGTCATCGTGCGACTGTGCTAGTCATCGTGCGACTGTGCTAGTCATCGTGCGACTGCTCAGTGCGACTGTGCTAGTCATAGTGCGACTGCGCTCAGTGCGACCGTGCTCAGTGCGACTGTACTCGTCATCGTGCGACTGTGCTCCGTGCGACTGTGCTCCGTTCGACTGTGCTCAGTGCGACTGTGCTCAGTGCGACTGTGCTCAGTGCGACTGCGCTCAGTGCGACTGCGCTCAGTGCGACTGCGCTCAGTGCGACTGCGCTCAGTGCGACTGCGCTCAGTGCGACTGCGCTCAGTGCGACTGCGCTCAGTGCGACTGTGCTAGTCATCGTGCGACTGCGCTCAGTGCGACTGTGCTAGTCATCGTGCGACTCTGCTCACAGCCACTGTACTCACAGCCACTGTACTCACAGCCACTGTACTCACAGCCACTGTACTCACAGCCACTGTACTCACAGCCACTGTACTCACAGCCACTGTACTCGTCATCGTGCGACTGTGCTCGGTGCGACTGTACTCGTCATCGTGCGACTGTGCTCGGTGCGACTGTACTCGTCACTGCGCGACTGTGCTCGGTGCGACTGTACTCGTCACCGCGCGACTGTGCTCAGTGCGACTGCGCTCTGTGCGACTGCGCTCTGTGCGACTGCGCTCTGTGCGACTCTGCTCAGAGCACAGTACTCACAGCGACTGTACTCACAGTGACTGTACTCACAGCGACTGTACTCACAGCGACTGTACTCACAGCGACTGTACTCACAGTGACTGTACTCACAGTGACTACTCACAGCGACTGTACTCACATGTGCTAGTCATCGTGCGACTGTGCTCGTCATCGTGCGGCTGTGCTCGTCATAGTGCGACTGTGCTCGTCATCGTGCGACTGTGCTCAGTGCGACTGTTCTCAGTGCGACTGTGCTCGTCATCGTGCGGCTGTGCTCGTCATCGTGCGACTGTGCTCGTCATCGTGCGACTGTGCTCAGTGCGACTGTTCTCAGTGCGACTGTGCTCAGTGCGACTGTTCTCAGTGCGACTGTTCTCGTCATCGTGCGACTGTGCTTAGTTCGAATGTGCTCGTCATCGTGCGACTGTGCTCAGTGCGACTGTGCTCATCATCGTGCGGCTGTGCTCAGTGTGACTGCTCAGTGCGACTGCTCAGTGCGACTGTGCTCAGTGCGACTGTACTTGTCATCGTGCGACTGTGCTCAGTGCGACTGTGCTCGTCATCGTGCGACTGTGCTCAGTGCGACTGTGCTCGTCATCGTGCGGCTGTACTCGGCATCGTGCGACTGTGCTCAGTGTGACTGCTCAGTGCGACTGTGCTCAGTGCGACTGTGCTCGTCATCGTGCGGCTGTGCTCAGTGCGACTGTGCTCGTCATCGTGCGGCTGTGCTCAGTGCGACTGTGCTCGTCATCGTGCGGCTGTGCTCAGTGCGACTGCGCTCAGTGCGACTGTACTCGTCATCGTGCGACTGTGCTCAGTGTGACTGCTCAGTGCGACTGTGCTCAGTGCGACTGTGCTCGTCATCGTGCGACTGTGCTCAGTGCGACTGTGCTCAGTGCGACTGTGCTCAGTGCGACTGTGCTCATCATCGTGCGGCTGTGCTCAGTGTGACTGCTCAGTGCGACTGCTCAGTGCGACTGCTCAGTGCGACTGTGCTCAGTGCGACTGTGCTCGTCATCGTGCGACTGTGCTCAGTGCGACTGTGCTCGTCATCGTGCGACTGTGCTCAGTGCGGCTGTGCTCGTCATCGTGCGGCTGTACTCGTCATCGTGCGACTGTGCTCAGTGCGACTGTGCTCGTCATCATGCGACTGTGCTCAGTGCGGCTGTGCTCGTCATCGTGCGGCTGTACTCGTCATCGTGCGACTGTGCTCAGTGTGACTGCTCAGTGCGACTGTGCTCAGTGCGACTGTGCTCAGTGCGACTGTGCTCAGTGCGACTGTGCTCGTCATCGTGCGGCTGTGCTCGTCATCGTGCGGCTGTGCTCGTCATCGTGCGGCTGTGCTCGTCATCGTGCGGCTGTGCTCGTCATCGTGCGGCTGTGCTCAGTGCGACTGCTCAGTGCGACACTGCTCAGTGCGACTGTACTCGTCATCGTGCGACTGTGCTCAGTGTGACTGCTCAGTGCGACTGTGCTCAGTGCGACTGTGCTCAGTGCGACTGTGCTCGTCATCGTGCGGCTGTGCTCAGTGCGACTGTGCTCGTCATCGTGCGACTGTGCTCAGTGCGACTGCTCAGTGCGACTGCTCAGTGCGACTGTGCTCGTCATCGTGCGACTGTGCTCAGTGCGACTGCTCAGTGCGACTGCTCAGTGCGACTGTGCTCGTCATCGTGCGACTGTGCTCAGTGCGACTGTACTCTTCATCGTGCGACTGTGCTCAGTGTGACTGCTCAGTGCGACTGCTCAGTGTGACTGCTCAATGTGACTGTGCTCAGTGTGACTGGGATCAGTGCGACTGGGATCAGTGCGACTGGGATCAGTGCGACTGGGATCAGTGCGACTGGGATCAGTGCGACTGGGATCAGTGCGACTGTACTCATCGTTGTGTGACTGTACTCATCGTTGTGTGACTGTACTCATCATCGTGCGGCTGTGCTCATCGTGCGGCTGTGCTCATGTTGGAGTCTCACCTGGCAGTGCAGCATGAATTCACAGCTCTTGCTGAGGTCTTTGGCGAGCAGCGGGCGTCTCATGTCGCAGCGGAGTGTGTACTGCAACACAATCACAAAACACCACATCAGTGCATCATCACGGCATCAGCACAGAACACACCTGTGTGTGTGTGTGTGTGTATGTGTGACGCTCACCTGTATGTTGACAAACACGCCGTGGTAAGTCTCGTACAGGACCTTGCTGCCTTTGGCCTGCAGCGGAAACTCAAACGGGATCTCGGTTCTTCCCGCCGGGAATTTTCCTGGTTTCACCACCTCCATGTTGCTAGACACCAGCTGAATAGGCTGAACATCCATCACACACTTTACTTCTAGAGCGCTTCAGATCGTGAGTGAGTGAGAGAGAGAGAGTGTGTGTATATGTGAGTGTGTGTGTGTGTGTATATGTGAGTGTGAGTGAGTGAGTGAGAGTGTGTGTGTGTCTATATGTGAGTGAGAGAGAAGTTTGTGTGTATAAGTGAGTGTTTGAGAGTGTGTATATGTGAGTGTGAGTGAGTGAGAGAGAGAGAGAGAGAGTGTGTGTGTGTGTATATGTGAGTGTGTATATAAGTGACAGTGAGTGAGAGAGTGTGTATATGTGAGTGAGTGGGTGAGTGAGTGAGTGAGTGAGTGAGAGAGAGAGAGAGAGAGAGAGAGAGAGAGAGAGAGAGAGAGAGAGTGTGTGTGTGTATGTGAGTGAGTGAGTGAGTGAGTGAGTGAGTGAGTGAGTGTGAGTGCTATACCGGTATGAACGTGACTACCAGTATTGTTGTGCCATGATATGGATTTTGAGATAATTCAAATTTTGCAGTTATATTGTTTCGTTCAATTTGGTACTCTTTACCACTTTTAACACTAATGACGATACAGATACTGTGTCCAACTCGCATGATGCACAGGCATTAATAATCAAACACAGAGAGCATGGTAACAGTCCAAGTTAATAGAGCACAAACCCCCCTCAAACACACAACAGCAATAAAGCGAGCACATGCAACTGCAGTGTGCAAACTCGTGAGATTTAACAATAGGCACTGCAAAAGTGAACAAGAGCACGAGGAGGAATTGGTTAAAGGAAGGCGTCTCCTCTGGCGCATGGAGCCGGTTTGGGTTCAAAATATCTGACATCGACCAACGAACAATACTATGCAAGTTGTGTCGCCGTGTTGTTGTAGCACCTGCAATCTCTTTAATCTTTGAAAACCATGCATATCCGCAAATATGAGGAATGCACCCAAAAGCGTGCAACAGATTCCCGGAGACGGCTCCACTCAGAGATGAATAGTCCTCGTTCGCTGCCGGCACTCGTTATGACAAGAGCAACAAGTGGAAAGACACAACTGTGTGCATTCACTACATCAAAACAATGGCACAATAAAAATATATTTTTCAGGTCTATGTCCAATGAAATCCTTCACCTTTTTCTAGTTATATAGGGTTAAAATGCATATTTTGCCTGTAATTAAGGTGTACAAAAATGTGATTCTATTTTTATGTCGCAATATAATATCGATATCGTCCAGACAGTGAAAAATATTGTGATATGAATTGTTGCTCATATCGCCCACCCCTAGAGTGTGTGTGTGTGTGTGTCTGTGTCTGTGTGTGTGTGTGTGAGTGAGTGAGTGAGACCTTGACAGAGTTGTAGAAGGCCTCGAACACCCCCACACTCTTCGAGCTGAGCTGCAGGTTCACGAGACCCTCCAGACTGAGAGAAACTCCCTGATGCTGCAGCGCGTCTCTGGTGCTGATGACCAGAACTCCGCTCAGCCGCTCCTGGAAAACACACACACACACACACACACACACACACACACACACACACACACACACACACACACACACACACACACACACACACACACACACACACACACACACACACACACACACACACACACACACACACACACACACCTGCCTGATTAACCGCGGCACACCCCACAGACACCGCGCACACCGAACCAGAGTCGCTCTCACCCCTTCATGATACACTTTATTCGCCCGTTTCAGCCTGATATCCAGTGAAATGCTCATCTTCTCAATCCGCAAATTCTCTTCCGCGTCGCTGTCATATGATCTCTGACGTCAAAGGGAGGGGCGTGTCCGAGTTTAACCGTTATTAAACCTCTTTAGATATACAAGTAATATAGAGTTTGAATGTTGTGTAAAAGTACTTATAATCATAATATTATTAGACAAAACCTTCCTTGCTTTGCATAAAAACTACAAACTTTACTACGTTCTCCAGAAGTAATCCTGCGTCCTGAGAAGAAAAACAGAAGCACGACGATGTATGAAACCACAAAAAGTGTGTTTACAGTAATATCTGGTAAAACGAGCTTTATTATATTTACAGTGTGTAATATCGCGCACGTACCTTCACTTTCGCTTCGCCCTAAGAAACGTAAAATTGATTGGCAGTTTCCATGACAACCCCGAGAACGGTTCCTGCGTCATGAGGTCATCCGGGAACTTGGCCGTGTGATAGACAGTCGCCATGGAAACCTTCTCACTCGGCTTCCATTTTGTTCCTGACTTTTTTTCTCCCTTCAAAGGACCGATGACCGCCGTTACCGAAGCGCTCGATAGCGATTGAGAAATCGATCGTCGATTCGCGCGTCGTGTCGATGAGGAGCAGCCCTGTGTGGCGAGTTTAGTGCGCGAGTCCTGTGCGCGGGTTTGCAGCTCGCGCGCGTGCGCGCCATTTTGTCCAGGGCCAGCGGCGGCGCGCGCGCAGAATGAGTGACTGACGGACGGGACCGCGGAGCGCGCCGACGCTCACCGAGAGAGTTCTCGCTGTTCTGTGTGTTCTGCGAGGCTTTGCATCCGACACTCTTTGGGAAAGGGATTCCTGAGGAACACGACTGGGAATTATTGCGGATTCTCCCGGAGGATTTTCACTCCTCTCGTCAGAAAGAAACGCGCGCGACACGGTGAGTGATGACGGCTAGCGCGTCGGCTAACGGTTAGCTTCCCTCAGCGATCCCGACGCCTCGTTCCCCGCTCGTCGCGTCTCAATCCGGGCGAGATCCGACGCGTTCTGTGCGTTTTCGGAGGCTTGTCGAAATAACGGCTCCGTTTTCTCGTTCGCTTCGTTCTGGCTTCGGTCCGTTCGCAGGCCTGGGCAGCTAATGTCCAGCTAGCCTCGGTATCGACAGCTCCGTGTGAAGGTTTCACAGATGATGAGTTTATTCAGTGCTCAAGCTCATCTCTCCCGGGCGCCTGACCAAGTGTGTGCCGCTGTCCGCGCGGGTCAGTGCGGGTGTTGTGTCGTTAGCATGCTAGGCTAACTAACGTTAACGCGAGCCAGTGTTTTGACAGCTTTGATTGTCGTCATGTGCGCGAAACTGATTTACAGCATCAAACAATCGCAATCGTGTAAAAGTCATGCTGGAGAATTTGCAGTAGACGCTTAACCTTATCTAGATATTTAACGTTAACCTGGAGGTCCTGATGGTGATGACGAGCTCTTCATCGTGTAGATTAGATTGATGTTTGAGTGATTGTGTTTTTGAAAGTCTTGTGATTGTGTTTACACGGGCTGTAGGATCTAATGTGCGTTTGCTGTCTCTGGGCACACTTAAAATGTATGATTATGTGTTGTTCTAGTATGCATTGTGCTTAATTGCTAGTTGGTTAGTTTGCACTCCTAAACTGATTTAGTGTGTGGATTAATTTCACGGCAGATCTTCACCAATGGTTGTGCAAGTTGAAGATCAACTCAACCATCTCAAAACACGGCAAGACCCTGCTGAAACACCAGGGCTGTTCTCACCTGGAAACCACTCGCGAGTCGCTTCAGGTACGCTGATGTCACTCACACACACACACACACACACACAGGTACAGTATGTGTTCCTCACTGTCTGCTGTTCTCGCAGTGGGCTGTGGTTTGCAGATGGACTCCCCTGTCACAATGATATGAGATTTGTCAGAAGACGATGCATACAGGTGAGCCTCACACTAACCCACAGGTGCGTTTGCACACACTCACTCACACACACACACACACACACACACACACACACAGGATCATGTAAACGCTCAGACTCGGACTGTGTGCAACATCTGTCCCTTTTTCATGTAGCTTCCCAGCACACTACAGGGGTTTTGGAGGAAGATAGCGCTCCGGTGTGGATGTTCGGGAATAAAGGCCTGTCTCCGGGGTCTCTCAGGCAAACTGATTCCGGGTTCCTCACCCCAGAGCTTTTCTGTCAGCAAATACTGTGTTAAACTGTGCTGGGAAATGTGTCAAAGTGCAATTCAATTTCATGCCTCTTACCCGTTTTCCTATTGGACGGAGCCTCGCAGCTTTGCCCTAGCAACAAAAGTGGGTTATTTGCATACCCTTTCCTGATTGGCTGCTGCTTTAGCCGGCTGGCCAATGGCGCGGCATCTTCCTGGTGGTAGGCTATGGTAATGAAGCACTGTTGCTGGGCTTGCGAGCGCTGGTTACCAGTGTGAATGTGCTGCATTGTGTTTGCTGGTGAGAGACGCTGATAAATGACGACTTAATGATCTGCAGAATTCCCGCTCGCTGCAGACCGTCACATTTACAAACATCACAAATGCTCACATGTAGGCTTTATTGTGCTGAGATTTGTTGCATTAAAATCCTCAGCTGTTGTCTAGACGTCTGTAGTTGTGGAATCATCGGCTGGTTTTGTTCAGTCACGCTTCATGCCTGTCGCTGTAATCATCTCGTTTGAGAACATTATATGAGCCCTCCTTGTGTACAGTTTGATAGAGTTCTGTGTGTGTGTGTGTGTGTGTGTGTGATCCTGATGCTGAGTCATAAACACACTAGATCAGCTCTGATTTGACCTGTGTGTGTGTTTGAGTGAGTGTGTGTGTGTGGCAGAGTGTGTGTTTGAAGGACTGAGTGTCGTCATGTGTCAGAAGCACGACCACCCTGATCTCCCATTTTGGTCCGAGCTTTTTCAGGTGTTCTGTAACCAGATCTGGCTTTTGGCTCGGAGCGTTTGCTGCCGCGTACATAGACACAATGAAGGAAAAAAGCCTGTTTTTCAATAATATCAAACTAAAAGCAAGATAGCTTGTCTGTCCGTGTGCTGAAGTTGTGTGTGTGTGTGTGTTTCAGGAGGAGAGACCTCAGCATGCAAACCCTCCTCTGTTCGGCTGGCCCCCTCGTTTTCTTTCCATTCGGCTGTTGTGCAGATGGATGCGCAGACGCCCCATTCTCACCCGCCGTTCAGTGATGCTCACCCGCCGAGCGCCGCGGACCAATCAGGCGCCTCGCAGCCCAACACCTCACAGGTACGCGTGTACAGCGAGCGCGTGTGTGTGTCCGCGAGCCGCTCTCACACACGCCGCTTGTGTTGCAGGTAACTGCGGATATGGTGATGCTACAGAGGCGGATGCCACAGTGTTTCCGGGATCCAGCGTCTGCGCCCTTAAGAAAACTCTCCATCGAACTGATCAAAACATACAAACACATCAATGAGGTGCGGCACTCACTTTACTCACGTTTAGGGTTGGGAGTCGAAAATCGATTCCAATTCTGGAATTGAATACCTGAGGTCAGGAATCGGATACTTGTTATAAAATTTAAATTTCGATTTCTTTGTGAGCGTTTCAATAAGACTTAAAACCATTCAAACGCGAGACGGCTCGCGCGCTGTTCTCTGTGTGAATCGCATCATCAGCGAGCCTACAGAAAATGTGATTTTAAAACATCAGTTTTCTGTGCTGCAGGCGTGTGTATCAGTGTATTGGATCTGTGCAGCTTTAAAGTGACAGTAGCCTAATATTCCTGCTCTATAATAACACTAATCAATAGAAGACAGAAAATCCACTCGTTCTTCACTGAATAACTTCTGTAACTATATTTGTAATGTATATTTTATTTATAAACATTTAATTACAGTTTCTGTACCTGAAAATCTTAAAACACTGTTTATTTCAATCATATCTTTGATTGTATTTTTTTTGTTCTTTTTTAATTACTGAGTGTTTACTTGTCTTTAATAATGCTGAAGTGTATATTAGTTCAGCTAGTTGTTCTTCTACGGTGTTTTTAAGCCACAGGCAAACGTTTCTTGTGTAAGAGTTCTTTATCCTGTTGATTTCTGTTCATGATATTCAGCTACAATTACATGTTTAGCAACATGACTTGTGAATATCTACGTTTTTTTTCGTACCTTATTGGAATCGATAAAAAAAATCAGAATTGAAAAATTCAAACGGTGCCCAACCCTACTCGCGTTGATCCAAATTTAAAGAAATGAAACTTGAATGTGTCACGTGACTCCACTAAGCTCTTTCCGCTTGTTTGCAGGTTTACTATGCAAAAAAGAAGCGTCGTCACCAACAGGGTCAGGGCGAGGACTCCAGCAACAAGAAGGAGAGGAAGATTTACAACGACGGCTACGATGACGACAACTTCGACTACATCGTTAAAAACGGGGAGAAGTGGATGGACCGATATGAGATCGACTCTTTAATAGGCAAAGGCTCGTTCGGTCAGGTCAGTGAGACGGGTCGGGTGTTGTTGGTCAGTGTGTGTGTGAGACGGGCCGGGTGTTGTTGGTCAGTGTGTGTGTGTGTGTGTGTGTGAGACGGGCCGGGTGTCGTTGGTCTGTGTGTGTGTGTGTGTGTGTGTGTGAGACGGGCCGGGTGTCGTTTGTCAGTATGTGTGTGAGACGGGCCGGGTGTTGTTGGTCAGTGTGTGTGTGTGTGTGAGACGGGCCGGGTGTTGTTGGTCAGTGTGTGTGTGTGTGTGAGGCGGGTCGGGTGTTGTTGGTCAGTGTGTGTGTGAGACGGGTCGGATGTTGTTGGTCAGTGTGTGTGTGAGACGGGTCGGGTGTTGTTGGTCAGTGTGTGTGTGTGGGCCGGGTGTCCTTGGTCAGTGTGTGTGTGAGACGGGCCGGGTGTCGTTGGTCAGTGTGTGTGTGAGACGAGCCGGGTGTTGTTGATCATTGTGTGTGTGTGAGGCGGGCCGGGTGGTGTTGGTCAGTGTGTGTGTGAGACGGGCTGGGTGTGAGACGGGTCGGGTGTTTTTGGTTAGTGTGTGTGTGTGAGACGGGTCGGGTGTTGTTGGCCTGTATGTGTGTGTGTGTGAGGCGGGTCGGGTGTTGTTGGTCAGTGTGTGTGTGAGACGTGTCGGGTGTTGTTGGTCAGTGTGTGTGTGAGACGGGCTGGGTGTTGTTGGTCAGTGTGTTTGTGAGACGGGCCGGGTGTCGTTGGTCAGTGTGTGTGTTTGAGACGGGGCGGGTGTTGTTGGTCAGTGTGTGTGTGGGACGGGCCGGGTGTTGTTGGCCAGTGTGTGTGTGAGACGGGTCGGGTGTTGTTGGTCAGTGTGTGTGTGAAACGGGCGGGTGTTGTTGGCCTGTGTGTGTGTGTGTGTGTGTGTGTGTGTGTGTGTGTGTGTGTGTGTGTGTGTGAGACGGGTCGGGTGTTGTTGGTCAGTGTGTGTGTGAAACGGGCGGGTGTTGTTGGCCTGTGTGTGTGTGTGTGTGTGTGTGTGTGTGTGTGTGTGTGTGTGTGAGACGGCTGGGTGTTGTTGGTCAGTGTGTGTGTGAGACGGGTCAGGTGTTATTGGCCAGTGTGTGTGTGAGACGGGTCGGGTGTTGTTGGTCAGTGTGTGTGTGTGTGAGACGGGCCGGGTGTTGTTGGTCAGTGTGTGTGTGTGTGTGAGACGGGCTGGGTGTTGTTGGTCAGTGTGTGTGTGAGACGGGTCGGGTGTTGTTGGTCAGTGTGTGTGTGAGACGGGCCGGATGTTGTTGGCCAGTGTGTGTGTGTGTGAGACGGGCTGGGTGTTGTTGGTCAGTGTGTGTGTGAGACGGGTCGGGTGTTGGTGGCCAGTGTGTGTGTTTGAGACGGGTCATGTGTCGTTGGTCAGTGTGTGTGTTTGAGATGGGTCATGTGTCGTTGGTCAGTGTGTGTGTGTGAGACGGACCGGGTGTCGTTGGTCAGTGTGTGTGTGAGACGGGCCAGGTGTCGTTGGTCAGTGTGTGTGTTAGACGGGCCGGGTGTCGTTGGTCAGTGTGTGTGTGACGGGTTGGGCGTTGTTGGTCAGTGTGTGTGTGTGTGTGAGACAGGTCATGTGTCGTTGGTCAGTGTGTGTGTGAGACGGGCCGGGTAGTCGTTGGTCAGTGTGTGTGTGTAAGACGGGCCGGGTGTTGTTGGTCAGTGTGTGTGTGAGACGGGCTGGGTGTTGTTGGTCAGTGTGTGTTTGTGTGAGACGGGCCGGGTGTTGTTGGGCAATGTGTGTGTGTGAAACGGGCCGGGTGTTGTTGGTCAGTGTGTGTTTGTGTGAGACGGGCTGGGTGTTGTTGGTCAGTGTGTGTTTGTGTGAGACGGGCTGGGTGTTGTTGGTCAGTGTGTGTTTGTGTGAGACGGGCCGGGTGTTGTTGGTCAGTGTGTGTGTGAGACGGGCCGGGTGTCGTTGGTCAGTATGTGTGTGAGACGGGCCGGGTGTTGTTGGTCAGTGTGTGTGTGTGAGACGGGCCGGGTGTTGTTGGTCAGTGTCAAGTCAAGTCAAGTGTATTTATATAGCGCTTTTCACAATATAAATTGCATCAAAGCAGCTTCACAATATCAATCAAATAACATAACAATGTTTGTTTACTTAGTGAAAAAACATCCACGTTTGGTAGGGCTGATCAATGGTATTAATGCTTGGTTAATTAATTTGAATATCCCCAACTGAGTAAGCCAAAGGCAACAGTGGCAAGGAACCGAAAAACTCCATCAAGTGACCTACTGGTGTCCTAAAACTCCATCAAGTGACCTACTGGTGTCCTAAAACTCCATCAGGTGACCTACAGGAGAAAAAAAAACCTTGGGAGAACCCAGGCTCAGTCGGGGGCCAGTTCTCCTCTGGCGTTTATGAACTAGAGGCCGGATTTACAGTAACTGTAATTTGATACAGAATTTTGTTTTATTTTATCACTTCGGGGTGGGTACGCGAACCGGAATCACAACATTTTATCTGTGGAGTGGGAAAGGGATCCTCCATAGGGAGAGGCTAGTTGGCACTTCAGCACTGCGTTGTCATCGGGTCCAGGCAAAGCTCCTAGTCAGATCTGGATACGGCCTGGATCCGGCAGGCTGCGGGAAAACCTCGGGATAAACAAAGACACTAAAATTAGCGTAGATGCCATTCTTCTTATGATGATGTAACGAGTACATCAGGATTTAAGGGAAGTGTTCCCAGTTCCGGCTGACCTAATCTATGCAGCCTAACATTGAATTATAGAAGTCTATAATATATTATGTGTATGCTAGGTCAAAGAGATGTGTTTTTAGTCTAGCTTTGAACTGACAGAGTGTGTCTGCTTCCCGGACAATGGTCGGAAGACTGTTCCAAAGTTTTGGTGCTAAATAGGAAAAGGATCTACCGCCCGCAGTCGATTTTGATATTCTAGGTATTATCAACTGGCCCGAATTTTGAGATCGCAATAGACGTGAAGGACTATAATGCGTTAAGAGCTCGCTCAAGTACTGCGGAGCTAAACCATTTAGTGCTTTGGAAGTAATCAACAATATTTTAAAATGTATACGATGTTTAATAGGCAGCCAATGCAGTGTTGACAGAACGGGGCTAATATGGTCATATTTCCTGGTTCTAGTAAGAACTCGAGCGGCAGCGTTTTGGACCAGCTGTAGTTTATTTATTAAGAGTGCAGGGCAACCACCCAGTAGAGATTACAATAATCTAGTCTTGTTGTCATGAAATCATGAACTTATTGTTCCGCATTTGTTAATGAGAGCATATGTCGTAATTTAGATATATTTTTAAGATGGAAAAATGCGGTTTTACAGATACTAGACACGTGACTTTCAAATGAAAGATTGCTATCAAAGAGCACACCCAGGTTCCTAACCGACGACGAAGACTTAACAGAGCAGCCATCAAGTGTTAGACAGTATTCTAGGTTATTACGTGTGGAAGTTTTTTGTCCAATAATTAGAATCTCTGTTTTTTCAGAGTTTAGTAGTAGGAAATTACTAGTCATCCAATTTTTTATATCAGCTATGCATTCCGTTAATTTTGTGAATTGGTAAGTTTCGTTAGGTTTTGAAGAAATATACAGCTGAGTATCATCGGCATAACAATGAAAGCTAATTCCATGTTTCCTAATGATATGTCCTAATGGTAGCATGTACAGAGTGAACAGCAGCGGTCCTAGTACTGAGCCTTGTGGTACGCCATACTGAACTTGTGATCGATAAGACATCTCTTCATTTACTGCTACAAACTGATAACGGTCAGATAAGTATGATTTAAACCATGCTAGTGCAATTCCACTAATGCCAACATAGTTTTCCAGTCTATTTAAAAGAATGTTGTGGTCAATTGTGTCAAATGCAGCACTAAGATCAAGTAACACTAATAGAGAGATACAACCACGATCGGATGATAAAAGTAAATCATTTGTAACTCTAATGAGAGCTGTCTCAGTACTATGGTGCGGTCTAAATCCTGACTGAAAATCCTCGCAGATATCATTTCTTTCAAGAAAGGAACACAGTTGTGAGGATACTGCTTTTTCTAATATCTTTGACAGAAAAGGCAGATTTGAGATCGGCCTGTAATTGACTAATTCTGAAGGATCAAGTTGCGGTTTTTTAACAAGCGGTTTTATCATAGCCAGCTTAAAAGTTTTTGGTACGTATCCTAGAGACAAAGACGAATTAATGATATTAAGAAGAGGATCTATGATCTCTGGAAGCATCTCTTTCAATAGCTTAGTCGGTATAGGGTCTAACATACAAGTTGTCGATTTAGATGAATTAACGAGTTTGCAGAATTCTTCCTCTCCTATAGCAACAAATGAATACAATTTTTCCTCAGGGAGACTACAATGCACTCCCTGATGCGATACTGTAGTAGACGGTTGCATAGTTATAATTTTGTCCCTGATATTATCAATCTTATAAGTGAAGAAGTTCATAAAGTCATTACTGCTGTGTTGCTTGGAAACTTCTGTGCTTGAAGCTTTCTTTTTCGTTAGTTTAGCCACTGTTTCAAATAAATACCTAGGATTATGTTTATTTTCTTCTAATAGGGTTGAAAAATAAGCAGATCTAGCAGCTTTTAAAGCCTCTCTGTATGCAATCGAGCTCTCTTTCCATGAAATCCGAATTACCTCTAGTTTTGTTTTCTTCCAGTTGCGCTCCATTTTTCTGGCTGCTCTCTTAAGGGCCTGAGTGTGCTCGTTGTACCACGGCGTTGGACTATTTTCTTTAATCTTCTTTAAGCGCAACGGAGCAACTGCGTCTAAAGTGCTGGAAAAGAGAGAGTTAAAAGTTTCTGTTGCAATATCGAGTTCTTCTAAGCTATCCGGGATGCTGAGATGATTAAACTTATTAGGAAGATTATTGATAAAGCAATCTTTAGTGGCAGAAGTTATATGTCTAACATATTTATAACACGGAGTCGGCTTTGCAGCCTTGGCTAAATGTAATTTACATGAGACTAGATAATGGTCTGAGATGTCATCGCTCTGCTGCAGAATTTCAACGGCATCAACATCTATTCCATGTGATAATATTAAATCTAGAGTATGATTACGACAATGAGTGGGTCCTGACACGTGTTGTCTAACTCCAATTGAGTTTACAATGTCTTTAAGTGCCAATCCCAATGCATCTTTTTCATTATCTACATGTATATTAAAATCCCCAACAATTAGTACTTTGTCGTTAGCCAATACTAATTCTGATAGAAAGTCCGCAAATTCTTTGATAAAATCTTTATGGTGCCCTGGTGGCCTGTATACAGTAGCCAGCAGAAATCTCAAACGTGATTTATCGTTTACACTATATATTTTTACATTAAGCACCAACACTTCAAAAGAAGTATATTTAAAAATAGATTTCTTAGTGATTTTGAAAATATTACTATAAATTACAGCAACACCTCCCCCTTTGCGTTTTAGACGAGGTTCATGTTTATAACAGTAATCTTGTGGGGTTGACTCATTTAAAGTAATGTAATCGTTTGGTTTTAGCCAGGTTTCTGTCAAACACAGCACATCTAGATTATAATCTGAAATCATATCATTAACTATGAGCGATTTTGAAGGGATCGAATATTCAGCAACCCAAGCTTTATCATTTGCTCATCTGTATTATATCTGTTTTTTATTTGTTGAACATCAATTAAATTTTTTACCTGACGTTTTTGGGATTTCCAAATTCGGGGAACAGACACAGTCTCTATATGATGATATCTAGGTGAAAGAGGCTCTATGTGATGGGATTTATCTGACCTTGGTGACGCGAGGCCGCTAGCAGACGGTCGGTTTAGCCAGTCTGTCTGCTTCCTGACCTGAGCCCCAGATTGTCATGTTTTAGCTCTAAGACTATGTGCCATATTACTAGAGAGAAGAGCAGCACCATCCCAGGAGGGATGAACACCATCTCTTTTCAACAGGTCAGGCTTGCCCCAAAAACTTTTCCAATTGTCTATGAATTCTATATTATTCAACGGACATCACTTAGACAACCAACCATTGAGTGAGGCCACCTGCTAACTATCTCATCACTCCTGTGTGTGTGTGAGACGGGCCGGGTGTTGTTGATCAGTGTGTGTGTGTGAGGCTGGTCAGGTGTTGTTGGTCAGTGTGTGTGTGAGACGGGTCGGGTGTTGTTGGTCAGTGTGTGTGAGATGGGCCGGGTGTCGTTGGTCAGTGTGTGTGTGAGACGGGCCGGGTGTCGTTGGTCAGTGTGTGTGTGAGACGGGCCGGGTGTCGTTGGTCAGTTTGTGTGTGTGTGTGTGTGTGTGTGTGTGAGACGGGCCGGGTGTCGTTGGTCAGTGTGTGTGTGAGACGGGCCGGGTGTCGTTGGTCAGTGTGTGTGTGAGACGGGCCGGGTGTCGTTGGTCAGTGTGTGTTTGAGACGGGTCGGGTGTTGTTGGTCAGTGTGTGTTTGAGACGGGTTGGGTGTCGTTGGTCAGTGTGTGTGTGTGAGACGGGCCGGGTGTCGTTGGTCAGTGTGTGTGTGTGAGACGGGCCGGGTGTCGTTGGTCAGTGTGTGTGTGAGACGGGGCGGGTGTTCTTGGCCTGTATGTGTGTGTGTGTGAGGCGGGTCGGGTGTTGTTGGTCAGTATGTGTGTGAGACGTGTCGGGTGTTGTTGGTCAGTGTGTGTGTGAGACGGGCTGGGTGTTGTTGGTCAGTGTGTGTGTGAGACGGGCCGGGTGTCGTTGGTCAGTGTGTGTGTTTGAGACGGGGCGGGTGTTGTTGGTCAATGTGTGTGTGGGACGGGCCGGGTGTTGTTGGCCAGTGTGTGTGTGAGGCGGGTCGGGTGTCGTTGGTCAGTGTGTGTGTGAGACGGGCCGGGTGTCGTTGGTCAGTGTGTGTGTGTGAGACGGGCCGGGTGTCGTTGGTCAGTGTGTGTGTGTGTGAGATGGGGCGGGTGTCGTTGGTCAGTGTGTGTAAGAGACGGGTCGGGTGGTGTTCGTCAGTGTGTGTGAGAGACGGGTCGGGTGGTGTTGGTGAGTGTGTGTGTGAGACGGGCCGGGTGTTGTTGATCAGTGTGTGTGTTAGACGGGTCGGGTGGTGTTGGTGTGTGTGTATGAGACGGATCGGGTGTTGTTTGTCAGTGTGTGTGAGACGGGTCGGGTGGTGTTGGTCAGTGTGTGTGTGAGACGGGTCAGGTGGTGTTGGTTAGTGTGTGTATGAGAGACGGGTCGGGTGTTGTTGGTCAGTGTGTGTGTGTGTGTGAGACGGGCGGGGTGTCGTTGGTCAGTGTGTGTGTGAGACGGGCCGGGTGTCGTTGGTCTGTGTGTGTGTGAGACGGGCCGGGTGTCGTTGGTCTGTGTGTGTGTGTGAGACGGGCCGGGTGTCGTTGGTCTGTGTGTGTGTGAGACGGCCGGGTGTTGTTGGTCAGTGTGTGTGTGTGAGGCGGGCCGGGTGTCGTTGGTCAGTGTGTGTGTGAGGCGGGTCGGGTGTCGTTGGTCTGTGTGTGTGTGAGACGGGCCGGGTGTCGTTGGTCTGTGTGTGTGTGTGAGACGGCCGGGTGTTGTTTGTCAGTGTGTGTGTGTGAGACGGTTCGGGTGGTGTTGGTCAGTGTGTGTGTGAGACGGGTCTGGTGTTGTTGGCCAGTGTGTGTGTGAGACGGGTCGGGTGTTGTTGGTCAGTGTGTGTGTGAGACGGGTCTGGTGTTGTTGGCCAGTGTGTGTGTGAGACGGGTCGGGTGGTGTTGGTCTGTGTGTGTGTGTGAGAGACGGGCCGGGTGTCGTTGGTCAGTGTGTGTGTGAGACGGGGCGGGTGTTCTTGGCCTGTATGTGTGTGTGTGTGAGGCGGGTCGGGTGTTGTTGGTCAGTATGTGTGTGAGACGTGTCGGGTGTTGTTGGTCAGTGTTTGTGTGAGACGGGTCGGGTGCTGTTGGTCAGTGTGTGTGTGAGACGGTTCGGGTGGTGTTGGCCAGTGTTTGTGAGAGACGGGTCGGGTGTTGTTGGCCAGTGTGTGTGTGAGACGGGTCGGGTGGTGTTGGTCAGTGTGTGTGTGTGTGAGACGGTTCGGGTGGTGTTGGTCAGTGTGTGTGTGAGACGGATCTGGTGTTGTTGGACAGTGTGTGTGTGAGACTGGTCGGGTGTTGTTGGTCAGTGTGTGTGTGAGACGGGTCTGGTGTTGTTGGCCAGTGTGTGTGTGAGACGGGTCTGGTGTTGTTGGCCAGTGTGTGTGTGAGACGGGTCGGGTGTTGTTGGTCAGTGTGTGTGTGAGACGGGTCTGGTGTTGTTGGCCAGTGTGTGTGTGAGACGGGTCGGGTGGTGTTGGTCTGTGTGAGTGTGAGACGGGTCGGGTGGTGTTGGTCAGTGTGTGTGTGAGACGGGTCGGGTGGTGTTGGTCTGTGTGTGTGTGAGACGGGTCGGGTGGTGTTGGTCTGTGTGAGTATGAGACGGGTCGGGTGGTGTTGGTCAGTGTGTGTGTGAGACGGGTCGGGTGGTGTTGGTCTGTGTGAGTGTGAGACGGGTCGGGTGGTGTTGGTCAGTGTGTGTGACGCTTGTGTTGGTCTGCAGGTGGTGAAGGCGTACGACCGTGTGGAGCAGGAGTGGGTCGCCATCAAGATCATCAAGAATAAAAAGGCTTTTCTCAATCAGGCTCAGATTGAAGTCCGACTGCTGGAGCTCATGAACAAACACGACACCGAGATGAAGTACTACATCGGTGAGTTTAACTTGATTTGTTTTGGCAGTAGGGGTGTGACGATACCCTCATGTCACGATTCGATACACATCACCATTCTGAACTCATGATACGATGTTATTGCGATACTCCAAGACATAGTATAAAAAGATAAACAAAAAATGTACTGTTGATTAAAATGCTAAATTTGATATTGTGTGTGTAAATGAACGTGGGACAATAGACTCCAGAATAAAATACTGAATTATTTTAGATGAATATGTTTGCACTCTTTCACTGACTAGATATATTTACAATAATGTAAGACACTTTTACTGCTAACATCAGATATTTGGCATTATCAGGAGCCATTAATATTCCCCCATCGCATTATTATACATTACATTCAACGGTTTATAGTAGTTTAATGTAGTACTGGCACTAAAACTCTGTGAACTTGAATTTCTTCCTCACACAGAAATGTTATTTGGGTGAATTACACACAATAAAGATTGTTGCATTTTTGTATTGTGCTATTTTGTGACTAGGGCTGGGTGATATGACGATGTATCGCGATGTCTGTTTCCAGACGATAATCGTCATTGTCAAAAAATGACATATTTCACATAGCCACATAGTTATCTACATTTATTAATTCACATAGCATGAATGAAATATTTTTTTATAGGCTAGTTAGTAGGACTAGGAATAGAAAATCGATTCTTCTTGGTAGCGTTCTTTAAGCGCAGGACACGAGAGGACACGCCTGCGCGTTTTCTGAGCCGCGTCTCATATAGTGCGCACACACACACACACACACACACTACTATATCTCACAAATTTCCTTCTTGTTTATTTATAGCATCAAATAAACATTAGAAGAATTGTTGTTTCAACCACGGAAAGACGTCAGTAAGCTACACACCTTTTTTCGAGTTCAAATATCCCCGTAAACAGTCGTGTTGTCTTAGACGTTGAGAAACTAAAACAGTAGGCTTATGTCTGCTGAATCAGTGCGTCGACAGCCTATACTCGCTGCTGCCATTACTGTTCATCAAAGAACAAAAGAAGATCATTGACTGATCTTTTACTTTTGTAACTCTAATTAGCTTCATATTTTATTTGCCTGTTGTTCGGCGCTGACTGCTACCGGCAACATGAGTGTGTGTGCGAGATGCGTTCCGTCAAATATCCTTACTTTCGGCATTTTGTTAAATATTTCTTTATCTTTATTTTATTTTTTTCGCTATTCGTTTTTTATACATTTTTGTTCTGCAGACGAAAAAATGAAACTATCCTGTTAATTCAGAATAGCCTAGATTTATCCAATTTTTTAAATATTAGATAATCAAATAGCCTAAGCCTATATTTTATTTTGGTTTGCAGGCTGATGAAGTAGAAGTAACTTTACCCGTTTCTGAGTATTAATTTAAATGTTGCACATAATAAATAGGCCTAATCAAAAAACGTACAGACACGACCATTGTAATTCAAATTATTTCTTAGGTTATGCATGTGCTAATTTGGTCAAATGTAATATTCTGAGGGTTTGAGTTGTATTAAAATTACCCATTGGTCATCCAGCATCATGTATAAGATCATGATAACACAGATAAACCGGCACAGCCTACAGCACCTCACTGTCAGGGCAACATGTTACTGTATGGGTTCTGAGGTATTTGTATGATAAACAGTAGCCTAAATACATTATTAAATAATGTAATTATTTTCCCATTAGTCCTTTAATAAATTGTCTACATTAATAATATAATACAATTCAATGTGTATATCCCACATTTCATGGTGTTAATTAGGGGTGTAACGATTCACAAAATTCACGGTTCGGTTCGATACGGTTCGGTACGTTTTCAATACAAAAAAAGAAAGAAATGTCAGAAATTTCCTTGATTTAATTATTTTTGTTATATTTTTATTCAAACTAAACATCGTAAAGTATGAATTTTTTATTACTTTGAGCAATGTTGGAGCTATACTTCACTTTTACTAGGAGTATATAAAACAAAACAGCTCCTTGGACAAAATGAAATGTAATATTGTAGTAGCTATAAACAGATTTATTTTAGTCCAGATTTACATTTGAGGTCAGCATTTGTATTCATAATGTCAAAATAAAACCGACATAATGTTACTTAAAAGCATTATAGCCTAACTATACCTGCCAAACGTCCATGGTGACAGTGAGTGTTACTACAGTAAACCCATGGTTACAGTGAGTGTACTACAGTAAACCCATGGTTACAGTGAGTGTTACTGCAGTAAACCCATGGTTACAGTGAGTGTACTACAGTAAAACCATGGTTACAGTGAGTGTTACTGCAGTAAACCCATGGTGACAGTGAGTGTTACTACAGTAAACCCACGGTTACAGTGAGTGTTACTACAGTAAACCCACGGTTACAGTGAGTGTTACTGCAGTAAACCCACGGTTACAGTGAGTGTTACTGCAGTAAACCCACGGTTACAGTGAGTGTTACTGCAGTAAACCCACGGTTACAGTGAGTGTTACTGCAGTAAACCCACGGTTACAGTGAGTGTTACTGCAGTAAACCCACGGTTACAGTGAGTGTTACTGCAGTAAACCCACGGTTACAGTGAGTGTTACTGCAGTAAACCCACGGTTACAGTGAGTGTTACTACTGTAAACCCACGGTGACAGTGAGTGTTACTACAGTAAACCCACGGTGACAGTGAGTCTACTACAGTAAACCCACGGTTACAGTGAGTGTTACTGCAGTAAACCCACGGTTACAGTGAGTGTTACTGCAGTAAACCCACGGTTACAGTGAGTGTTACTGCAGTAAACCCACGGTTACAGTGAGTGTTACTGCAGTAAACCCACGGTTACAGTGAGTGTTACTGCAGTAAACCCACGGTTACAGTGAGTGCTACTGCAGTAAACCCACGGTTACAGTGAGTGTTACTCCAGTAAACCCACGGTGACAGTGAGTGTTACTACAGTAAACCCACGGTGACAGTGAGTCTACTACAGTAAACCCACGGTTACAGTGAGTGTTACTGCAGTAAACCCACGGTTACAGTGAGTGTACTACAGTAAACCCACGGTGACAGTGAGTGTTATTACAGTAAACCCATGCTGACAGTGAGTGTACTACAGTAAACCCATGGTGACAGTGAGTGTTACTACTGTAAACCCATGGTGACAGTGAGTGTTACTACAGTAAACCCGTGGTGACAGTGAGTCTACTACAGTAAACCCATGGTTACAATGAGTGTTACTACAGTAAACCCATGGTTACAGTGAGTTACTACAGTAAACCCATGGTGACAGTGAGTGTACTACAGTAAACCCATGGTTACAATGAGTGTTACTACAGTAAACCCATGGTTACAGTGAGTGTTACTACAGTAAACCCATGGTGACAGTGAGTGTTACTACAGTAAACTCATTGTGACAGTGAGTGTACTACAGTAAACCCATGGTGACAGTGAGTGTTACTACAGTAAACTCATTGTGACAGTGAGTGTACTACAGTAAACCCATGGTGACAGTGAGTGTTACTACAGTAAACCCATGGTTACAGTGAGTTACTACAGTAAACCCATGGTGACAGTGAGTGTACTACAGTAAACCCATGGTGACAGTGAGTGTACTACAGTAAACCCATGGTGACAATGATTGTTACTACAGTAAACCCATGGTTACAGTGAGTTACTACAGTAAACCCATGGTTACAGTGAGTTACTACAGTAAACCCACGGTGACAGTGAGTGTTACTACAGTAAACCCACGGTGACAGTGAGTGTTACTACAGTAAACCCACGGTGACAGTGAGTGTTACTACAGTAAACCCACGGTGACAGTGAGTGTTACTACAGTAAACCCACGGTGACAGTGAGTGTTACTACAGTAAACCCACGGTGACAGTGAGCTTTACTACAGTAAACCCACGGTTACAGTGAGCGTTACTCCAGTAAACCCACGGTTACAGCGAGCGTTAGTGTACTACAGTAAACCCACGGTGACAGTGAGTGTACTACAGTAAACCCATGGTTACAGTGAGTGTTACTACAGTAAACCCATGGTGACAGTGAGTGTTACTACAGTAAACCCATGGTGACAGTGAGTGTTACTACAGTAAACCCATGGTTACAGTGAGTTACTACAGTAAACCAATGGTTACAGTGAGTGTACTACAGTAAACCCATGGTTACAATGAGTGTTACTACAGTAAACCAATGGTTAGAGTGAGTTACTACAGTAAACCCATGGTTAGAGTGAGTTACTACAGTAAACCCATGGTTAGAGTGAGTTACTACAGTAAACCCATGGTTAGAGTGAGTTACTACAGTAAACCCATGGTTAGAGTGAGTTACTACAGTAAACCCATGGTTAGAGTGAGTTACTACAGTAAACCCATGGTTAGAGTGAGTTACTACAGTAAACCCACGGTGACAGTGAGTGTTACTACAGTAAACCCACGGTGACAGTGAGTGTACTACAGTAAACCCACGGTGACAGTGAGTGTTACTACAGTAAACCCACGGTGACAGGTGACAGTGAGTGTTACTACAGTAAACCCACGGTGACAGTGAGTGTTACTACAGTAAACCCACGGTGACAGTGAGTGTTACTACAGTAAACCCACGGTGACAGTGAGTGTTACTACAGTAAACCCACGGTGACAGTGAGCGTTACTACAGTAAACCCACGGTGACAGTGAGCGTTACTACAGTAAACCCACGGTGACAGTGAGCGTTACTACAGTAAACCCACGGTGACAGTGAGCGTTACTACAGTAAACCCACGGTGACAGCGAGCGTTACTCCAGTAAACCCACGGTTACAGCGAGCGTTACTCCAGTAAACCCACGGTTACAGCGAGCGTTACTCCAGTAAACCCACGGTTACAGCGAGCGTTACTCCAGTAAACCCACGGTCACAGCGAGCGTTACTCCAGTAAACCCACGGTTACAGCGAGCGTTACTCCAGTAAACCCACGGTTACAGCGAGCGTTACTCCAGTAAACCCACGGTTACAGCGAGCGTTACTCCAGTAAACCCACGGTTACAGCGAGCGTTACTCCAGTAAACCCACGGTTACAGCGAGCGTTACTCCAGTAAACCCACGGTTACAGCGAGCGTTACTCCAGTAAACCCACGGTTACAGCGAGCGTTACTCCAGTAAACCCACGGTTACAGCGAGATTTACTCCAGTAAACCCACGGTTACAGCGAGCGTTACTCCAGTAAACCCACGGTTACAGCGAGCGTTACTACAGTAAACCCACGGTTACAGTGAGTGTTATTACGAATACGTGTATCGTTACACCCCTAGTGTTAATATACAGTTAATATACTAGGCTAATGTTACAGTGAATCCGTGGTAAATGATGGGAGCCGGAAAAGCTTCTGACTGCATCGTTGCGCGCAGTGTTCCTCCTGTTCGCCAGCGCGGGTTCACCTGCCTTTACACGGGTTTAAATCACTGAGACGTGTGTGTTCTCCGCTGAACTGCAGCGCTTCACGGGTTTACGTCACTGAGACGTGTGTGTTCTCTGCTGAACTGCAGCGCTTCACGGGTTTACGTCACTGAGACGTGTGTGTTCTCCGCTGAACTGCAGCGCTTCACGGGTTTACGTCACTGAGACGTGTGTGTTCTCCGCTGAACCGCAGCGCTTCACGGGTCTACATCACTGAGACGTGTGTGTTCTCCGCTGAACTGCAGCGCTTCACGGGTCTACATCACTGAGACGTGTGTGTTCTCCGCTGAACTGCAGTGCTTCACGGGTCTACATCACTGAGACGTGTGTGTTCTCCGCTGAACTGCAGCGCTTCACGGGTCTACATCACTGAGACGTGTGTGTTCTCCGCTGAACTGCAGCGCTTCACGGGTTTACGTCACTGAGACGTGTGTGTTCTCTGCTGAACTGCAGCGCTTCACGGGTTTACGTCACTGAGACGTGTGTGTTCTCCGCTGAACTGCAGTGCTTCACGGGTCTACATCACTGAGACGTGTGTGTTCTCCGCTGAACTGCAGCGCTTCACGGGTCTACATCACTGAGACGTGTGTGTTCTCCGCTGAACTGCAGCGCTTCACGGGTTTAAATCACTGGGACGTGCGTGTTCTCCGCTGAACTGCAGCGCTTCACGGGTCTACATCACTGAGACGTGTGTGTTCTCCGCTGAACTGCAGCGCTTCACGGGTTTACATCACTGAGACGTGTGTTCTCCGCTGAACTGCAGTGCGTCATGGGTTTACATCACTGAGACGTGTGTGTTCTCCGCTGAACTGCAGCGCTTCACGGGTTTACGTCACTGAGACGTGTGTGTTCTCCGCTGAACTGCAGCGCTTCACGGGTTTACATCACTGAGACGTGTGTTCTCCGCTGAACTTTAGTGCTTCTCGGGTTTACATCACTGAGACGTGTGTTCTCCGCTGAACTTTAGTGCTTCACGTGTTTACGTCACTGAGACGTGTGTGTTCTCCGCTGAACTGCTGCGCTTCACGGGTTTACGTCACTGAGACGTGTGTGTTCTCCGCTGAACTGCAGCGCTTCACGGGTTTACATCCCTGAGACGTGTGTGTTCTCCGCTGAACTGCAGCGCTTTACGGGTTTACATCCCTGAGACGTGTGTTCTTCGCTGAACTTTAGCGCTTCACGGGTTTAAATCACTGAGACGTGTGTGTTCTTTGCTGAACTGCAGCGCTTCACAGGTTTAAATCACTGAGACGTGTGTGTTCTCCGCTGAACTGCAGCGCTTCACGGGTTTACGTCACTGAGACGTGTGTGTTCTCCGCTGAACTGCAGCGCTTCACGGGTTTACATCACTGAGACGTGTGTGTTCTCCGCTGAACTGCAGCGCTTCACGGGTCTACATCACTGAGACGTGTGTGTTCTCCACTGAACTGCAGCGCTTCACGGGTCTACATCACTGAGACGTGTGTGTTCTCCACTGAACTGCAGCGCTTCACGGGTCTACGTCACTGAGACGTGTGTGTTCTCCACTGAACTGCAGCGCTTCACGGGTTTTCATCACTGAGACGTGTGTGTTCTCCACTGAACTGCAGCGCTTCACGGGTTTTCATCACTGAGACGTGTGTGTTCTCCACTGAACTGCAGCGCTTCACGGGTCTACGTCACTGAGACGTGTGTGTTCTCCGCTGAACTGCAGCGCTTCACGGGTTTACATCACTGAGACGTGTGTGTTCTCCGCTGAACTGCTGCGCTTCACGGGTTTAAATCACTGAGACGTGTGTGTTCTCCGCTGAACTGCTGCGCTTCACGGGTTTACGTCCCTGAGACGTGTGTGTTCTCCGCTGAACTGCAGCGCTTCACGGGTTTACATCACTGAGACGTGTGTGTTCTCCGCTGAACTGCAGCGCTTCACGGGTTTTCATCACTGAGACGTGTGTGTTCTCCGCTGAACTGCAGCGCTTCACGGGTTTACATCACTGAGACGTGTGTGTTCTCCGCTGAACTGCAGCGCTTCACGGGTTTTCATCACTGAGACGTGTGTGTTCTCCGCTGAACTGCAGCGCTTCACGGGTTTTCATCACTGAGACGTGTGTGTTCTCCCCTGAACTGCAGCGCTTCACGGGTTTTCATCACTGAGACGTGTGTGTTCTCCGCTGAACTGCAGCGCTTCACGGGTTTTCATCACTGAGACGTGTGTGTTCTCCGCTGAACTGCAGCGCTTCACGGGTTTACATCACTGAGACGTGTGTGTTCTCCCCTGAACTGCAGCGCTTCACGGGTTTACGTCACTGAGACGTGTGTGTTCTCTGCTGAACTGCAGCGCTTCATGGGTTTAAATCACTGAGACGTGTGTGTTCTCCACTGAACTGCAGCGCTTCACGGGTTTACATCACTGAGACGTGTGTGTTCTCCCCTGAACTGCAGCGCTTCACGGGTTTAAGTCACTGAGACGTGTGTGTTCTCTGCTGAACTGCAGCGCTTCACGGGTTTAAATCACTGAGACGTGTGTGTTCTCCGCTGAACTGCTCCGCTTCACGGGTTTACATCCCTGAGACGTGTGTTCTCCGCTGAACTGCAGCGCTTCACGAGTTTACATCACTGAGACGTGTCTTCTCCGCTGAACTGCAGCGCTTCTGTGGATCTCATGACGAGGCGATCAGAGTAAACGCGTCTGCTAGTGAGCTTGCGCTGCGCTGCTGTTTGGACTGAGCCGAGCGGATAAACGGTCCGTGAGACGCGCACCTCAGATGAGTTTCGTTCCGCTTTTGGCGCATAAACATTATCCAACTCTTGGTATTGTTTTATGGAGAAAAATGATATCGCGATAACTATCGTTTTCGTTTTATCGCCCAGCCCTAAATTCACCATATAAAAGCAATATTACTAGTCTTTCAGGAGAACACCAGAAGTGTAAAGGGGCGTTTACATCATGAATAAGTATAGTGATGACTATAGAGGGAATGCATTGACGTCACTTTCCCGCCGGAACACGCCCCCTCAGCCGGACTGAGTGGCAGAAGAGCTGCTGTGTGACTGGATTTAATAGGGGAAACTGTGAAAATGCAAGTAAAATGAACGATTATCAATTTAAACTAAAGTTTGGACTCAATATAGTGTTACTTACAACTTTCTAAAGATCCAGTGATCGCTTTATATAAATACAAAATAGGTAGGTCTAAATCTGGGTGATCACTTATACCAGTGTTTTTTATATATATATATCTCATCATCATCATATCGTCCAGCCCTAGAACTTGTATCGTTTTTTTTTCATTGTTTATTTCAAAACATCCAATAGCCTAATGCAGAATATACAATGATAAATATCTAATTGATGAGTTGTTAATACAATATATAACAATACAATATATAGGATATGATTTTACACCTAAAGTCAGCATAATGACACAAATTGCAAATCCTCCTGTCTAGTTGTCCGGTTTTTCTGTGAATTGCAGCGATCCATTTGCTCCTCTGGTCTGTAGCTTTCGTCATTCTGTAAAAATATGCCTCAGATTTCTTGTCAAATCTAGTTGTACAGTCAATCGCAAAGCTCTTTCCCGCTTTATATGTGTTTTGTTGAAAACAAATGCTGCCGCTCAGTCTTTTTGCCACACACTGCGCGTAACTGCAGGCACACCGGCCGACGATGACGTCACGCGCACACCCTCTATAATGTATTAGCGTGCACACCAGCGCATGATGTCATTCTGTGTATTCGTTGTCTGTTGCTTTAAATGCTCAAGCTCTTTAAAGAAGGATGGATTCTGATTGGCTGTCAGTGTTTGTGTTGATCATCAGCATCTCGTTATTGTTATAGGTGTGGACTATTCTTATAGAATTAGAACTATTAAAACTTTATAGGTAATCGTAATAGCGGTAGTCCTTGGTGTGAACTGTGGAAAGGCACAAAGAGGTGATTTCATGTACGTCTGTAGAGGAATTGATTGTTAATGTGTGACAGTGCAGCAGATCCAGCTCTCGCACAAACGTCGGGTTCTGGCTAAAGTGCTTTGGAAAGAGTGTTTTTAGTCCATCTCTCATTTGCTGTGACGTCATCATGGCCTGTTTTTCTTTCTCCTCCAGTTCATCTGAAACGCCATTTCATGTTCCGGAACCACTTGTGTCTGGTGTTCGAGATGCTGTCCTATAACCTGTACGACCTGCTGAGGAACACTAATTTCCGTGGCGTGTCGCTGAACCTGACGCGTAAGTTTGCTCAGCAGCTTTGCACCGCGCTGCTGTTCCTGGCCACGCCGGAGCTGAGCATCATCCACTGCGACCTCAAGCCCGAGAACATTCTGCTCTGCAACCCCAAGAGGTCCGCCATCAAGATCGTGGACTTCGGCAGCTCCTGTCAGCTGGGCCAGCGGGTGAGACTTCAGCTCGAGGGCTGCGAATCAAACTCTCTAAAACATATTCTGGAAGCGGATACTTGTTATAATATGTAAATTTCGATTCCTCTTATCGATTCCTTGTGAGCGCTCCAGTGCGCCTCGCGTGCTGTTTTCTGTGCTGCACACATTGCCGTTCTTCACTGAACTTTTGTAACTTTATTTGTAATGTATATTTTAGTTATAAACTGCAGTGCTATTTTACTTTTTTTTTTTTAAATTAGTTTCTGTACCTAAAAATCTTAAAACACTGTTTATTTCAATCATATCTTTGTTTAGTTGTATCTATTTGTTAGGATTGCTAATTTTTTATTTGTTGTTTTTTAATTACTGAGTTTTTACTTGTCTTTAATAATGCTTGAAGTGTATAATAGTTCGGCTAGTTGTTTTTCTATAGTGTTTCTAAAATACAGGCCAACGTTTCTTGTGTAAGTGTTCTTTATCCTGTTGATTTCGGTTCATAATATTCAGCTACAATTACATGTTTAGCAATAAGACTAAATGTGAATGGTATCTAAGGTTGGTGTTTTTTTACCTGGTTGGAATCGAAATTAGGAATCGATAAGAATCTGTAAATTCAACCGATACCCAACTCTATGACACTATCTGTCCATCGTTTTCTTCAGTGTGTTCGGGATGTGACACTTCCAGCCTAAAAGCGTGTTGATTTGTGGAGCATTAGTGTCTGACTGCCTCCAAAGCTCATTAGTAGCGTGGCTCGTGTGTCCTCAGATATACCAGTACATCCAGAGCCGCTTCTACCGCTCGCCTGAGGTCCTGCTGGGAATGCCGTACGATCTGGCCATCGACATGTGGTCTCTGGGCTGCATACTGGTGGAGATGCACACCGGAGAGCCCCTTTTCAGCGGCGCCAACGAGGTGAGCTCACCTGACGTCTCACACCGCATAAACAGTCTTAAAGGATAGTTCAAATTCTGTCATTTACTCACCCTGAAGTTATCTCAACCCTGTATGAGTTTCTGTCTTCTGCTGAACACAAAGGAAGATATTTTGAAGACTGTTGGTAACCTGAGAGTTGATGGACCCCACTGACTTCCAGAATCAGAATCTTTATTTGTCATTATACAAAAGAGTACAACGAAATGATACGCAGTCCTATTCAGCGCAAAAAATCAATCTCCCACTTTACAAACAATTATCCTATGTGGGAAAAAAAAAAGTACATTCGCCTTTATAACAAATTCAACAAATATGTGAGAATGGTAAACAGGAATATATGTGTGTGTATATATATATATATATATATATACCTTTAACAGCCGGATTTGCATATCTTAGCACGATTGAGGTGATTTATAAGCGTGACTATAAGTAGGGGGAAAAGCTAATGGGGTCCATCAACTGTTTGGGTGATATCAGCTTTTTGTGTTCAGCAAGGGAAAAATACTCAAACAGGTTTTAAACAACTTGAGGGTGAGTAAATGATGACAGAATTTTCATTTTGAAGTGAACTGTTCCTTGAAGTGAATGTAAAGTTAAGAAGGAAATCGCATGTGTTAGATCTGTATTCAGTCTTAAAGTGACGGCAGCCTAATGAGCCTGCGGCTGTGCGTGTCATCGATGTCAATCAAACAATAGAAGACAGAAGCACTCTCTGCTCTTGACTGAATAACTTCAGGAGCTCAATGGTCAATCCGCAACACTGGTTTACAATCATTACAAGCAGGGATGTCAATTTACATTAATTCCTATAGTTGATCGTTGTTAATCTATTAATTGTTAACCTTAACCTCTTAATTCTGATTGATTAATTCTGATTTAGTCTTATGATTGTAGGCGGATCTTGGGCTTTGTTGTAAATAATTATACACATAAAAAATTTAATAAATAAAGTATCACCACATAAAAAACATTTTTTAGTGGCGGGGCAAGTAAAAATCAGTCCAAAGCCGTTAGCATTGAGCCGTGACTCGGTTGTCTTACGGTTTCTGGTGCACATTCTGATGGCAGGTCGACCAAATGAATAAAATCGTGGAGGTTTTGGGGGTGCCTCCCAGCCACATCCTGGAGCAGGCTCCCAAAGCCCGGAAGTTCTTCGAGAAGATGACTGACAGCTCGTGGTGTGCGAAGAAGACCAAAGATGGCAAACGGGTGTGTCTCTTTCTGCACTTCAGTGTTCGTTTACTCAATGTACTTTTTAGTTTTTATCACATTTAGTCAACCTTGCCCTGTTTTCATTGTCAAGCTCTAGCCTGGGTATTTTAGTCCAGTTTTAGTCAACGAACACATGCTGCATAATGGTTACATTTATTACAAGCTAACGATTATTTTGCTTAATTATCACAACAATTGTTGTCATTTGAGAAATTTATATTTGCATTTCATCAGAATTATTGCCGCTTTCATATACAAGTACAAATCAAGACAACGTCTCGTATTGTCGCATAATTTCCTGGTTTTTCCATAGCCTATTTGTCATAAATTAACCCATTCTCTACAAGACATTTCTCTCAAATTTAAACGGTGAAATTTCTCATAATTCCAAATTAAATTTGTTTCTTTTATTAAAACAACAGCAAAAAAAAGACTTATTTGTCAGATAGAACTGCGTTTGTGCATGTATTCATGTAGTCGAGATTCATGTTTGGAAATGTTACAGGAGGTTTGATCGCAGTTTTAGTCAGCGCAAGAACTCAGACTGGCTGAACGACACTTTCATATAAGCAGAATATCTCAAATGGAGATCGAACTCCAGCTTACATGTTCATCTGTGTTTCTG
>CM060625.1:25131036-25156036 GCA_030578275.1 Meda fulgida
ACTCTAGGGTTGAAACGGGACGGAGAGTAGATCTTATACTTTAATCTTGTAGACAGGGTATGGTGTGTGTTCTCGGCCGGCGCCTCATGCTCGTATACTCCAGCGTGACCTAGTATACGTAGTACAGGAACTAACTTTACGTTTAGTTGTGTTCTTATGGCACACGCTTCAATAAATGGGTCCATTTGAAAGCAGAGGTGTGTGTGACTGTGTGTATGTGTGTGTGAGACAAACATCAACAGCGTTTCAGGTCACACTTTATGATTTGAATCCCCGGTCCGACTCTCCCCTCGGCTTCCCGTCCGGTTCGCACTCACTCCTCGTTTGGTTCCAGGACATGTGGTGGTGGTGTTGGTGATGATGATGTAAACAGAACGACAGACGGATATTTCGGATCTATATCCACAGGTTGTAAGATCAGGACTTTCTGTGTAAATTAAACATGTCACTGAGGGGGCAGTAATGGACAAACCCTTTGTACTATATTCAAGCGGTCTTATGTATGATTATAAAAAAACAAAGTTGCTCAACTTGTACCCGTGTTCTCTCATTTCTTCATGACAAGTTCTTCCATGTTTTGTCAGTGGAGCCAAATCAAGGTTTTTCACATTGGAACACAGCCTGACACACACAGTCTGTGCTAGCGTGTCATCGGGGTGTGTTGCGGGACTGGGAAGCTAACTATGGAGGTATATTTGGTGCTGTACAACTGAACGCCTGTGACAGTGGAATGTGTAGTTGTAGAGAATAGCCACACATGTGTATCAGTACGTTTGAAGTCACAGAGAGAAATGTTTTAAGAGTTAAAAACTTTTTTTTTCTCTTCCACAAACACAACAGTTTCACCTTCTCAAATTCTTCACTGCAGGTGCACAAATCCTACTCTACAAATCACACATTAAGAAACTCGCACGCTCACATGTTTGCTACAGTTGCTGCAGTGAATATGGTGCGAAACGCATCTAGTATCAGTGTGTGAATTCATCCAATGAGAGTTGCACACTTGTAGAATATTTTCTCTCAAATGTCTTGTATATTTTTCTAGCACAAACACAAGTACATAACTACAGCTGCTGAATCTGCTGCGGCGAATCTCAAAAACTGTTTTTCGCTTTCAAGTGACAAGTTCCTCGCTCGCCCTTTTGCACCGTGAATGTGCGCAACAGTTGTGCGTCTGCAGAGGCAGTGGGCGGAGCCTATATGAATATTCATGAGTTTCCCGGGCATGCGCGTTTCGAACTGTTCATTTTAGTGCACGCGATCGTTTCTCAGCAGGAATTAATGGATTTTTTCAAAAAGGTAAATATAGTTTCAGTGCGAAATTAAACTACAATTGTGTATCATTTCATAAAGTTCATGTTTTTATTAGTGTGCACGTTTTGTGCATTCGTTAATGACTAGGCTAAATGATTCCTTGCGAAAGCTTTAAAACTGTATTTTACTAATCTACTAATTTTTATCATTTGTTGATGCAATAAACCCAAGTAAATTTTATCTGTGGGATAACACTTTGTTTTACAGATACAGGTCCGTCTAAAAAAATTAGCATATTGTGATAGTTCATTATTTTCCATAATGTAATGATAAAAATTAAACTTTCATATATTTTAGATTCATTGCACACCAACTGAAATATTTTAGGTCTTTTATTGTTTTAATCAGAGGCGGACAGAGTACACAGCTTCATTACTTGAGTAAAAGTACAGATACCCCTTGCTAAATTTTACTCAAGTACAAGTAAAAGTACTACAGTCAGATGTCCACTTAAGTAAAAGTACTGAAGTACTTGTTTTTAAAAGTACTTGAGTATCAAGAGTACATTTTCTAAGTATTGCATTACTGCTGCCACAGTGCTTACATTTATGTACAGAAACGTCCTACATGGAGTTATGAAAAATGTTAATGTTAATACTGGAGAATGTAAAAGGAATTGAAAGTAAAATCAAGTCATTTTCATCTTTTTACCATGTTGCTTTATTTAACATATAAGAAAATTTCAGAAAATGTAAATAGTCTGGCGAGGAGGGGCCACGGATGGCACATTCCCGGGATGGACCTGCTGCGTCTTACATTTTTTGTCCATGGTTTAGTCTCTTATAATGCTGCGTTCCAGGGAGGTTTTTGAGCACGTAAATCACGACTCACGACTTTGTAGCGTTCCAGGCCAGGCACGCCAAACTAAGTCACCTGAGCGCAAGGAATTTTTTTTTTTTTTTTTCATAAGCATGATCAATGCTGTCAAGTTCAGGTTTACGTCACCTTAACATTTCCATGCGGCAATACACTTTCACGACATACTTATTGTTAGTTTCAGACACATAACATTGTAATACATAATCGTGTGTATTATTATTATCATTATTATATTATTATTCATTTGACTGCAACGTTATATTGTCCAAAAGTGTATTCTCACCGTGTACCGCCTGCAGAAACACTGCATCCGCAGGGGCTGCCATTGTTGTTTTGTATGGTTTCGCGGGCTATGTGACGTCAGAGCTCGTCACTGGGAGTACATCGATCTAGTACGAGTTCACGGGTGGGAAGTCACGGGTTTGACTGCCGTTCCAGTGCACTTTCACGGGTATAAGGTTGGAATAACACGGGTTACAGGTTGCCTGGCATAAATCTGACCATGAGTTGACTGGCGGAAAGCTGAAGCTGAAGCTGATAGGCTGTCTCAATCAGTGGCGCCTGCACCATCCAATCACGTTTGAGAGGGAAACAACAAATTGAGGGTTTCCGAGATTTTTCTTTTTTCCTTTTTTTTTTTTTAGAAGTACAGTAAAGGGTACTCTCGGGTATGGATAGAAATGTAGTGGAGTAAAGAGTACAATATTTGCCTCTCAAATGTACTTGAGTAAAGTCATGACTACTCCCCAAAAATGATACTCGAGTAAAGTACAGATCCCTCAAAATTGTACTTAAATACTGTACTCAAGTAAATGTACTCCGTTACTGTCCGGCTCTGGTTTTAATACTGATGATTTTGGCATACAGCTCATGAAAACCCCAAATTCCTGTCTCCAAAAATTAGCATATTTCATCCGACCAATAAAAGAGGTGTTTTTAATACCAAAAAAAGCCAACCTTCAAATAATTATGTTCAGTTATGCACTCAATACTTGGTCGGGAACACTTTTGCAGAAATGTCTGCTTCAGTGCGGCGTGGCATGGAGGCAATCAGCCTGTGGCACTGCTGAGGTGTTCTGGAGGCCCAGGATGCTTCGAGAGCGGCCTTAAGCTCACCCAGAGGGTTGGGTCTTGCGTCTCTCTGGCACAACTAGGTTACTGTAAATGAGGGAAACAAAAACACAACATTATTTTACGGAATATAATAAGCAATCAATTTGATGCTTTAAAAAAATTATATTTACAAATATACATAGCCTACTGGCAAAATAATGTAACAATATTTTATTAAATGTTTTGATTGCAAGGTGTGCTTGTGCTGGTTTGATATAATAATATAAAGGCTAAACTACTGTTCGAACGTTTGGTGTTAGTGAGGTTCTAAGGTAAGGTGCCAAGACTCTGAAAAAACGTAATATTGTGAAATATTTTTATCAACTGTTTTCTATTTTAATGTTTACTAAAATGATTGTGATGGCAGAGCTCATCCCTCTAGATTGCAGTGTCACACGAGCCTTCAGAAATCTGTGCTGCTTCATGAAGTGTGGAAATCATTATGGAGCAAATGTTTTCAGGATTGTTTATGTATACCAAGTACAAAAGAACATTTAAAAAATAAATTAAAAAATATAACATTATAAATGTCTTTGCTGTCATTTATAATCAATTTAAGGCATCCTTGACCTTGCCTGCTATTAAAGTATAACATTTCTTAAATCATAGTGATTCCAAACTTTTGTCTTGCAAATCTTAAGTGATGAAAATGCATCAATCCAACAGTTTAAAGCTTTCATTTTTCAAGAGTTCAAGTCAGAAGTGCCTCTAATTCAAGCCCAATTAAGAACATACATGTTTATGGAACTTTATGACTTTTACTTTTTTTTTTTAATGAGTGTTTGTTGTGCAACAAAATAGATCATCGTCGTGTATCAGTGATCATCGTCGTGTATCAGTGATCATCATCGTCGTGTATCAGTGATCATCATCGTGTATCAGTGATCATCATCGTCGTGTATCAGTGATCATCATCGTCGTGTATCAGTGATCATCATCGTGTATCAGTGATCATCATCATCGTGTATCAGTGATCATCATCGTCGTGTATCAGTGATCATCATCGTCGTGTATCAGTGATCATCATCGTCGTGTATCAGTGATCATCATCATCGTGTATCAGTGATCATCATCGTCGTGTATCAGTGATCATCATCATCGTGTATCAGTGATCATCATCGTCGTGTATCAGTGATCATCATCATCGTGTATCAGTGATCATCATCGTCGTGTATCAGTGATCATCATCGTCGTGTATCAGTGATCATCATCGTCGTGTATCAGTGATCATCATCATCGTGTATCAGTGATCATCATCGTGTATCAGTGATAATCATCGTCGTGTATCAGTGATCATCATCGTGTATCAGTGATCATCATCGTGTATCAGTGATCATCATCGTCGTGTATCAGTGATCATCATCGTCGTGTATCAGTGATCATCGTCGTGTATCAGTGATCATCATCATCGTGTATCAGTGATCATCATCATCGTGTATCAGTGATCATCATCATCGTGTATCAGTGATCATCATCATCGTGTATCAGTGATCATCATCGTGTATCAGTGATCATCATCGTCGTGTATCAGTGATCATCATCATCGTGTATCAGTGATCATCATCATCGTGTATCAGTGATCATCATCATCGTGTATCAGTGATCATCATCATCGTGTATCAGTGATCATCATCATCGTGTATCAGTGATCATCATCGTCGTGTATCAGTGATCATCATCGTGTATCAGTGATCATCATCGTCGTGTATCAGTGATCATCATCGTCGTGTATCAGTGATCATCATCGTCGTGTATCAGTGATCATCATCGTCGTGTATCAGTGATCATCATCATCGTGTATCAGTGATCATCATCGTCGTGTATCAGTGATCATCATCGTCGTGTATCAGTGATCATCATCATCGTGTATCAGTGATCATCATCGTGTATCAGTGATCATCATCATCGTGTATCAGTGATCATCATCATCGTGTATCAGTGATCATCATCATCGTGTATCAGTGATCATCATCGTCGTGTATCAGTGATCATCATCATCGTGTATCAGTGATCATCATCATCGTGTATCAGTGATCATCATCGTCGTGTATCAGTGATCATCATCGTCGTGTATCAGTGATCATCATCGTCGTGTATCAGTGATCATCATCGTCGTGTATCAGTGATCATCATCATCGTGTATCAGTGATCATCATCGTCGTGTATCAGTGATCATCATCGTGTATCAGTGATCATCATCGTCGTGTATCAGTGATCATCATCGTCGTGTATCAGTGATCATCATCGTCGTGTATCAGTGATCATCATCGTGTATCAGTGATCATCATCGTCGTGTATCAGTGATCATCATCGTCGTGTATCAGTGATCATCATCGTCGTGTATCAGTGATCATCGTCGTGTATCAGTGATCATCATCGTGTATCAGTGATCATCATCGTGTATCAGTGATCATCATCATCGTGTATCAGTGATCATCATCGTGTATCAGTGATCATCATCGTGTATCAGTGATCATCATCGTCGTGTATCAGTGATCATCATCGTCGTGTATCAGTGATCATCATCGTGTATCAGTGATCATCATCGTCGTGTATCAGTGATCATCATCGTGTATCAGTGATCATCATCGTCGTGTATCAGTGATCATCATCGTGTATCAGTGATCATCATCATCGTGTATCAGTGATCATCATCATCGTGTATCAGTGATCATCATCGTGTATCAGTGATCATCATCGTCGTGTATCAGTGATCATCATCGTCGTGTATCAGTGATCATCATCGTCGTGTATCAGTGATCATCATCGTGTATCAGTGATCATCATCGTCGTGTATCAGTGATCATCATCGTGTATCAGTGATCATCATCGTGTATCAGTGATCATCATCATCGTGTATCAGTGATCATCATCGTCGTGTATCAGTGATCATCGTCGTGTATCAGTGATCATCATCGTGTATCAGTGATCATCATCGTCGTGTATCAGTGATCATCATCGTCGTGTATCAGTGATCATCATCGTGTATCAGTGATCATCATCGTCGTGTATCAGTGATCATCATCGTGTATCAGTGATCATCATCGTCGTGTATCAGTGATCATCATCGTGTATCAGTGATCATCATCATCGTGTATCAGTGATCATCATCATCGTGTATCAGTGATCATCATCGTGTATCAGTGATCATCATCGTCGTGTATCAGTGATCATCGTCGTGTATCAGTGATCATCATCATCGTGTATCAGTGATCATCATCGTGTATCAGTGATCATCATCATCGTGTATCAGTGATCATCATCGTCGTGTATCAGTGATCATCATCGTGTATCAGTGATCATCATCATCGTGTATCAGTGATCATCATCATCGTGTATCAGTGATCATCATCGTGTATCAGTGATCATCATCGTGTATCAGTGATCATCATCGTCGTGTATCAGTGATCATCATCATCGTGTATCAGTGATCATCATCGCCGTGTATCAGTGATCATCATCGTGTATCAGTGATCATCATCGTGTATCAGTGATCATCATCATCGTGTATCAGTGATCATCATCATCGTGTATCAGTGATAATCATCGTCGTGTATCAGTGATCATCATCGCCGTGTATCAGTGATCATCATCATCATCGTGTATCAGTGATCATCATCGTGTATCAGTGATCATCATCGTCGTGTATCAGTGATCATCATCGCCGTGTATCAGTGATCATCATCGTGTATCAGTGATCATCATCGTGTATCAGTGATCATCATCATCATGTATCAGTGATCATCATCATCGTGTATCAGTGATAATCATCGCCGTGTATCAGTGATCATCATCGTCGTGTATCAGTGATCATCATCGTCGTGTATCAGTGATCATCATCGTCGTGTATCAGTGATCATCATCGTCGTGTATCAGTGATCATCATCGTCGTGTATCAGTGATCATCATCGTCGTGTATCAGTGATCATCATCATCGTGTATCAGTGATCATCATCATCGTGTATCAGTGATCATCATCGTCGTGTATCAGTGATCATCATCGTCGTGTATCAGTGATAATCATCGTCGTGTATCAGTGATCATCATCTTCGTGTATCAGTGATCATCGTCGTGTATCAGTGATCATCATCGTCGTGTATCAGTGATCATCATCGTCGTGTATCAGTGATCATCATCGTCGTGTATCAGTGATCATCATCGTCGTGTATCAGTGATCATCATCGTCGTGTATCAGTGATCATCATCATCGTGTATCAGTGATCATCATCATCGTGTATCAGTGATCATCATCGTCGTGTATCAGTGATCATCATCGTCGTGTATCAGTGATCATCATCGTCGTGTATCAGTGATCATCATCATCGTGTATCAGTGATCATCATCGTCGTGTATCAGTGATCATCATCGTCGTGTATCAGTGATCATCATCGTCGTGTATCAGTGATCATCATCGTCGTGTATCAGTGATCATCATCGTCGTGTATCAGTGATCATCATCGTCGTGTATCAGTGATCATCATCGTCGTGTATCAGTGATCATCATCATCGTGTATCAGTGATCATCATCATCGTGTATCAGTGATCATCATCGTCGTGTATCAGTGATCATCATCGTCGTGTATCAGTGATCATCATCGTCGTGTATCAGTGATCATCATCATCGTGTATCAGTGATCATCATCGTCGTGTATCAGTGATCATCATCATCGTGTATCAGTGATCATCATCATCGTGTATCAGTGATCATCATCGTGTATCAGTGATCATCATCATCGTGTATCAGTGATCATCATCATCGTGTATCAGTGATCATCATCGTCGTGTATCAGTGATCATCATCGTCGTGTATCAGTGATCATCATCGTCGTGTATCAGTGATCATCATCATCGTGTATCAGTGATCATCATCGTCGTGTATCAGTGATCATCATCATCGTGTATCAGTGATCATCATCGTCGTGTATCAGTGATCATCATCGTCGTGTATCAGTGATCATCATCGTCGTGTATCAGTGATCATCATCATCGTGTATCAGTGATCATCATCGTCGTGTATCAGTGATCATCATCATCGTGTATCAGTGATCATCATCATCATGTATCAGTGATCATCATCGTGTATCAGTGATCATCATCATCGTGTATCAGTGATCATCATCGTCGTGTATCAGTGATCATCATCGTCGTGTATCAGTGATCATCATCGTCGTGTATCAGTGATCATCATCATCGTGTATCAGTGATCATCATCATCGTGTATCAGTGATCATCGTCGTGTATCAGTGATCATCATCGTCGTGTATCAGTGATCATCATCGTCGTGTATCAGTGATCATCATCATCGTGTATCAGTGATAATCATCGTCGTGTATCAGTGATCATCATCGTCGTGTATCAGTGATCATCATCGTCGTGTATCAGTGATAATCATCGTCGTGTATCAGTGATCATCATCATCGTGTATCAGTGATCATCATCGTCGTGTATCAGTGATAATCATCGTCGTGTATCAGTGATCATCATCATCGTGTATCAGTGATCATCATCGTCGTGTATCAGTGATAATCATCGTCGTGTATCAGTGATCATCATCGTCGTGTATCAGTGATCATCATCGTCGTGTATCAGTGATCATCATCGTCGTGTATCAGTGATCATCATCGTCGTGTATCAGTGATCATCATCGTCGTGTATCAGTGATCATCGTCGTGTATCAGTGATCATCATCGTGTATCAGTGATCATCATCGTCGTGTATCAGTGATCATCATCATCGTGTATCAGTGATCATCATCGTCGTGTATCAGTGATAATCATCGTCGTGTATCAGTGATCATCGTCGTGTATCAGTGATCATCATCGTCATGTATCAGTGATCATCATCGTCGTGTATCAGTGATCATCATCATCGTGTATCAGTGATCATCATCATCGTGTATCAGTGATCATCATCATCATGTATCAGTGATCATCATCGTCATGTATCAGTGATCATCATCATCGTGTATCAGTGATCATCATCGTCGTGTATCAGTGATCATCATCATCGTGTATCAGTGATCATCATCGTGTATCAGTGATCATCATCGCCGTGTATCAGTGATCATCATCATCGTGTATCAGTGATCATCATCGTGTATCAGTGATCATCATCGTGTATCAGTGATAATCATCGTCGTGTATCAGTGATCATCATCGTTGTGTATCAGTGATCATCATCATCATGTATCAGTGATCATCATCATCGTGTATCAGTGATCATCATCGTCGTGTATCAGTGATAATCATCGTCGTGTATCAGTGATCATCATCATCGTGTATCAGTGATCATCATCGTCATGTATCAGTGATAATCATCGTCGTGTATCGGTGATCATCATCGTCGTGTATCAGTGATCATCATCGTCGTGTATCAGTGATCATCATCGTCGTGTATCAGTGATCATCATCGTGTATCAGTGATCATCATCGTCGTGTATCAGTGATCATCATCATCGTGTATCAGTGATCATCATCGCCGTGTATCAGTGATAATCATCGTCGTGTATCAGTGATAATCATCGTCGTGTATCAGTGATCATCATCATCGTGTATCAGTGATCATCATCATCGTGTATCAGTGATCATCATCGTCATGTATCAGTGATCATCATCGTCGTGTATCAGTGATCATCATCGTGTATCAGTGATCATCATCATCGTGTATCAGTGATCATCATCGTCATGTATCAGTGATCATCATCGTCGTGTATCAGTGATCATCATCGTGTATCAGTGATCATCATCGTGTATCAGTGATCATCATCGTCGTGTATCAGTGATCATCATCATCATGTATCAGTGATCATCATCGCCGTGTATCAGTGATCATCATCGTGTATCAGTGATCATCATCGTCGTGTATCAGTGATCATCATCGTCGTGTATCAGTGATCATCATCGTGTATCAGTGATCATCATCGTGTATCAGTGATAATCATCGTGTATCAGTGATAATCATCGTCGTGTATCAGTGATAATCATCGTCGTGTATCAGTGATCATCATCATCATGTATCAGTGATCATCATCATCGTGTATCAGTGATCATCATCATCATGTATCAGTGATCATCATCATCGTGTATCAGTGATCATCATCGCCGTGTATCAGTGATCATCATCGTGTATCAGTGATCATCAATGGTATCAGTGATAATCATCGTCGTGTATCAGTGATCATCATCATCGTGTATCAGTGATCATCATCATCGTGTATCAGTGATCATCATCATCGTGTATCAGTGATAATCATCGTCGTGTATCAGTGATCATCATCATCGTGTATCAGTGATAATCATCGTCGTGTATCAGTGATCATCATCATCGTGTATCAGTGATCATCATCGTCATGTATCAGTGATAATCATCGTCGTGTATCAGTGATCATCATCATCGTGTATCAGTGATCATCATCATCGTGTATCAGTGATCATCATCGTCATGTATCAGTGATCATCATCGTCGTGTATCAGTGATCATCATCATCATGTATCAGTGATCATCATCATCGTGTATCAGTGATCATCATCGCCGTGTATCAGTGATCATCATCGTGTATCAGTGATCATCATCGTGTATCAGTGATAATCATCGTCGTGTATCAGTGATCATCATCATCGTGTATCAGTGATCATCATCGCCGTGTATCAGTGATCATCATCGTCGTGTATCAGTGATCATCATCATCATGTATCAGTGATCATCATCATCGTGTATCAGTGATCATCATCGTCGTGTATCAGTGATCATCATCATCATGTATCAGTGATCATCATCATCGTGTATCAGTGATCATCATCGCCGTGTATCAGTGATCATCATCGTGTATCAGTGATCATCATCGTGTATCAGTGATAATCATCATCGTGTATCAGTGATCATCATCGTCGTGTATCAGTGATCATCATCATCATGTATCAGTGATCATCATCATCGTGTATCAGTGATCATCATCGCCGTGTATCAGTGATCATCACCGTGTATCAGTGATAATCATCGTCGTGTATCAGTGATCATCATCATCGTGTATCAGTGATCATCATCGTCGTGTATCAGTGATCATCATCATCATGTATCAGTGATCATCATCATCGTGTATCAGTGATCATCATCGCCGTGTATCAGTGATCATCATCGTGTATCAGTGATCATCATCGTGTATCAGTGATAATCATCGTCGTGTATCAGTGATAATCATCGTCGTGTATCAGTGATCATCATCGTCGTGTATCAGTGATCATCATCATCATGTATCAGTGATCATCATCATCGTGTATCAGTGATCATCATCGCCGTGTATCAGTGATCATCATCATCGTGTATCAGTGATCATCATCATCATCGTGTATCAGTGATCATCATCATCGTGTATCAGTGATCATCATCATCATCGTGTATCAGTGATCATCATCGTGTATCAGTGATCATCATCGTCGTGTATCAGTGATCATCATCGTGTATCAGTGATCATCATCATCGTGTATCAGTGATCATCATCGTCGTGTATCAGTGATCATCATCGTGTATCAGTGATAATCATCGTCGTGTATCAGTGATAATCATCGTCGTGTATCAGTGATCATCATCATCATGTATCAGTGATCATCATCATCGTCGTGTATCAGTGATCATCATCGTGTATCAGTGATCATCATCGTCGTGTATCAGTGATCATCATCGTGTATCAGTGATAATCACCGTCGTGTATCAGTGATAATCATCGTCGTGTATCAGTGATCATCATCATCATGTATCAGTGATCATCATCATCGTGTATCAGTGATCATCATCGTCATGTATCAGTGATCATCATCGTCATGTATCAGTGATCATCATCATCGTGTATCAGTGATCATCATCGTCATGTATCAGTGATCATCATCGTGTATCAGTGATAATCATCATCGTGTATCAGTGATAATCATCGTCGTGTATCAGTGATCATCATCGTGTATCAGTGATCATCATCGTCGTGTATCAGTGATCATCATCGTGTATCAGTGATAATCATCGTCGTGTATCAGTGATAATCATCGTCGTGTATCAGTGATCATCATCATCATGTATCAGTGATCATCATCATCGTCGTGTATCAGTGATCATCATCGTGTATCAGTGATCATCATCGTCGTGTATCAGTGATCATCATCGTGTATCAGTGATAATCACCGTCGTGTATCAGTGATAATCATCGTCGTGTATCAGTGATCATCATCATCATGTATCAGTGATCATCATCATCGTGTATCAGTGATCATCATCGTCATGTATCAGTGATCATCATCGTCATGTATCAGTGATCATCATCATCGTGTATCAGTGATCATCATCGTCATGTATCAGTGATCATCATCGTGTATCAGTGATAATCATCGTCGTGTATCAGTGATAATCATCGTCGTGTATCAGTGATCATCATCGTGTATCAGTGATAATCATCGTCGTGTATCAGTGATCATCATCGTGTATCAGTGATCATCATCATCGTGTATCAGTGATCATCATCGTGTATCAGTGATAATCATCGTCGTGTATCAGTGATAATCATCGTCGTGTATCAGTGATCATCATCGTGTATCAGTGATCATCATCGTGTATCAGTGATCATCATCATCGTGTATCAGTGATCATCATCATCATGTATCAGTGATCATCATCATCGTGTATCAGTGATCATCATCATCGTGTATCAGTGATAATCATCGTCGTGTATCAGTGATCATCATCGTCGTGTATCGGTGATCATCATCATCGTGTATCAGTGATCATCATCGTGTATCAGTGATCATCATCGTGTATCAGTGATCATCATCATCGTGTATCAGTGATCATCATCATCACGTATCAGTGATCATCATCGTCGTGTATCAGTGATCATCATCGTCGTGTATCAGTGATCATCATCATCGTGTATCAGTGATCATCATCGTGTATCAGTGATCATCATCGTCGTGTATCAGTGATCATCATCGTCGTGTATCAGTGATCATCATCGTCGTGTATCAGTGATCATCATCGTGTATCAGTGATCATCATCGTCGTGTATCAGTGATCATCATCATCGTGTATCAGTGATCATCATCGTCGTGTATCAGTGATCATCATCGTCGTGTATCAGTGATCATCATCGTCGTGTATCAGTGATCATCATCGTCGTGTATCAGTGATCATCATTGTCGTGTATCAGTGATCATCATCGTCGTGTATCAGTGATCATCATCGTCGTGTATCATCGATCATCATCGTCGTGTATCAGTGATCATCATCGTCGTGTATCAGTGATCATCATCATCGTGTATCAGTGATCATCATCGTCGTGTATCAGTGATCATCATCGTTGTGTATCAGTGATCATTATCGTCGTGTATCAGTGATCATCATCGTGTATCAGTGATCATCATCGTCGTGTATCAGTGATCATCATCGTCGTGTATCAGTGATCATCATCGTCGTGTATCAGTGATCATCATCATCGTGTATCAGTGATCATCATCGTCGTGTATCAGTGATCATCATCATCGTGTATCAGTGATCATCATCGTCGTGTATCAGTGATCATCATCATCGTGTATCAGTGATCATCATCGTCGTGTATCAGTGATAATCATCATCGTGTATCAGTGATCATCATCGTCGTGTATCAGTGATCATCATCGTCGTGTATCAGTGATCATCATCATCGTGTATCAGTGATCATCATCATCGTGTATCAGTGATCATCATCGTCGTGTATCAGTGATCATCATCGTGTATCAGTGATCATCATCGCCGTGTATCAGTGATCATCATCGTGTATCAGTGATCATCAATGGTATCAGTGATAATCATCGTCGTGTATCAGTGATCATCATCATCGTGTATCAGTGATTATCATCGTCATGTATCAGTGATAATCATCGTCGTGTATCAGTGATCATCATCATCGTGTATCAGTGATCATCATCGTCGTGTATCAGTGATCATCATCGTGTATCAGTGATAATCATCGTCGTGTATCAGTGATAATCATCGTCGTGTATCAGTGATCATCATCATCATGTATCAGTGATCATCATCGTCATGTATCAGTGATAATCATCGTCGTGTATCAGTGATCATCATCATCGTGTATCAGTGATCATCATCATCGTGTATCAGTGATCATCATCGTCATGTATCAGTGATCATCATCGTCGTGTATCAGTGATCATCATCATCATGTATCAGTGATCATCATCATCGTGTATCAGTGATCATCATCGCCGTGTATCAGTGATCATCATCGTGTATCAGTGATCATCATCGTGTATCAGTGATAATCATCGTCGTGTATCAGTGATCATCATCATCGTGTATCAGTGATCATCATCGCCGTGTATCAGTGATCATCATCGTCGTGTATCAGTGATCATCATCATCATGTATCAGTGATCATCATCATCGTGTATCAGTGATCATCATCGTCATGTATCAGTGATCATCATCGCCGTGTATCAGTGATCATCATCGTGTATCAGTGATCATCATCACCGTGTATCAGTGATAATCATCGTCGTGTATCAGTGATCATCATCATCATGTATCAGTGATCATCATCATCATGTATCAGTGATCATCATCGTCGTGTATCAGTGATCATCATCATCATGTATCAGTGATCATCATCATCGTGTATCAGTGATCATCATCGTCATGTATCAGTGATCATCATCGCCGTGTATCAGTGATCATCATCATCGTGTATCAGTGATCATCATCATCGTGTATCAGTGATCATCATCGTCATGTATCAGTGATCATCATCGCCGTGTATCAGTGATCATCATCGTGTATCAGTGATCATCATCATCGTGTATCAGTGATCATCATCGTCATGTATCAGTGATCATCATCGCCGTGTATCAGTGATCATCATCACCGTGTATCAGTGATAATCATCATCGTGTATCAGTGATAATCATCGTCGTGTATCAGTGATCATCATCGTCGTGTATCAGTGATCATCATCATCATGTATCAGTGATCATCATCATCGTGTATCAGTGATCATCATCATCATCGTGTATCAGTGATCATCATCGCCGTGTATCAGTGATCATCATCATCGTGTATCAGTGATCATCATCATCGTGTATCAGTGATCATCATCATCATCGTGTATCAGTGATCATCATCGTGTATCAGTGATCATCATCGTGTATCAGTGATAATCATCGTCGTGTATCAGTGATAATCATCGTCGTGTATCAGTGATCATCATCATCATGTATCAGTGATCATCATCATCGTGTATCAGTGATCATCATCGTCATGTATCAGTGATCATCATCGTCATGTATCAGTGATCATCATCGTCATGTATCAGTGATCATCATCGTGTATCAGTGATAATCATCGTCGTGTATCAGTGATAATCATCGTCGTGTATCAGTGATCATCATCGTGTATCAGTGATAATCATCGTCGTGTATCAGTGATCATCATCGTGTATCAGTGATCATCATCATCGTGTATCAGTGATCATCATCGTGTATCAGTGATAATCATCGTCGTGTATCAGTGATAATCATCGTCGTGTATCAGTGATAATCATCGTCGTGTATCAGTGATCATCATCGTGTATCAGTGATCATCATCGTGTATCAGTGATCATCATCATCGTGTATCAGTGATCATCATCATCGTGTATCAGTGATCATCATCGTATATCAGTGATCATCATCGTGTATCAGTGATCATCATCATCGTGTATCAGTGATCATCATCATCGTGTATCAGTGATCATCATCGTATATCAGTGATCATCATCGTCGTGTATCAGTGATCATCATCGTCGTGTATCAGTGATCATCATCGTCGTGTATCAGTGATCATCATCGTCGTGTATCAGTGATCATCATCGTCGTGTATCAGTGATCATCATCATCGTGTATCAGTGATCATCATCGTCGTGTATCAGTGATCATCATCGTCGTGTATCAGTGATCATCATCATCGTGTATCAGTGATCATCATCGTCGTGTATCAGTGATCATCATCGTCGTGTATCAGTGATTATCATCGTCGTGTATCAGTGATCATCATCGTCATGTATCAGTGATCATCATCATCGTGTATCAGTGATCATCATCGTCATGTATCAGTGATCATCATCGTCGTGTATCAGTGATCATCATCATCGTGTATCAGTGATCATCATCGTCGTGTATCAGTGATCATCATCGTGTATCAGTGATCATCATCATCGTGTATCAGTGATCATCATCATCGTGTATCAGTGATCATCATCATCGTGTATCAGTGATCATCATCATCGTGTATCAGTGATCATCATCGTCGTGTATCAGTGATCATCATCATCGTGTATCAGTGATCATCGTCGTGTATCAGTGATCATCATCGTCGTGTATCAGTGATCATCATCATCGTTTATCAGTGATCATCATCGTCGTGTATCAGTGATCATCATCATCGTGTATCAGTGATCATCATCGTCGTGTATCAGTGATCATCATCGTCGTGTATCAGTGATCATCATCGTCGTGTATCAGTGATCATCATCGTCGTTTATCAGTGATCATCATCGTCGTGTATCAGTGATCATCATCGTCGTGTATCAGTGATCATCATCGTCGTATATCAGTGATCATCATCATCGTGTATCAGTGATCATCATCATCGTGTATCAGTGATCATCATCGTCGTGTATCAGTGATCATCATCATCGTGTATCAGTGATCATCATCGTCGTGTATCAGTGATCATCATCGTGTATCAGTGATCATCATCATCGTGTATCAGTGATCATCATCGTCGTGTATCAGTGATCATCATCGTCGTGTATCAGTGATCATCATCGTGTATCAGTGATCATCATCGTCGTGTATCAGTGATCATCATCATCGTGTATCAGTGATCATCATCGTCGTGTATCAGTGATAATCATCATCGTGTATCAGTGATCATCATCGTCGTGTATCAGTGATCATCATCGTCGTGTATCAGTGATCATCATCATCGTGTATCAGTGATCATCATCATCGTGTATCAGTGATCATCATCGTCGTGTATCAGTGATCATCATCGTGTATCAGTGATCATCATCGCCGTGTATCAGTGATCATCATCGTGTATCAGTGATCATCAATGGTATCAGTGATAATCATCGTCGTGTATCAGTGATCATCATCATCGTGTATCAGTGATTATCATCGTCATGTATCAGTGATAATCATCGTCGTGTATCAGTGATAATCATCGTCGTGTATCAGTGATCATCATCATCGTGTATCAGTGATCTTCATCTTCGTGTATCAGTGATAATCATCGTCGTGTATCAGTGATCATCATCATCGTGTATCAGTGATAATCATCGTCGTGTATCAGTGATCATCATCATCGTGTATCAGTGATCATCATCGTCATGTATCAGTGATAATCATCGTCGTGTATCAGTGATCATCATCATCGTGTATCAGTGATCATCATCATCGTGTATCAGTGATCATCATCGTCATGTATCAGTGATCATCATCGTCGTGTATCAGTGATCATCATCATCATGTATCAGTGATCATCATCATCGTGTATCAGTGATCATCATCGCCGTGTATCAGTGATCATCATCGTGTATCAGTGATCATCATCGTGTATCAGTGATAATCATCGTCGTGTATCAGTGATCATCATCATCGTGTATCAGTGATCATCATCGCCGTGTATCAGTGATCATCATCGTCGTGTATCAGTGATCATCATCATCATGTATCAGTGATCATCATCATCGTGTATCAGTGATCATCATCGTCGTGTATCAGTGATCATCATCGCCGTGTATCAGTGATCATCATCGTGTATCAGTGATCATCATCACCGTGTATCAGTGATAATCATCGTCGTGTATCAGTGATCATCATCATCGTGTATCAGTGATCATCATCATCATGTATCAGTGATCATCATCGTCGTGTATCAGTGATCATCATCATCATGTATCAGTGATCATCATCATCGTGTATCAGTGATCATCATCGTCATGTATCAGTGATCATCATCGCCGTGTATCAGTGATCATCATCATCGTGTATCAGTGATCATCATCATCGTGTATCAGTGATCATCATCGTCATGTATCAGTGATCATCATCGCCGTGTATCAGTGATCATCATCGTGTATCAGTGATCATCATCACCGTGTATCAGTGATCATCATCGTCGTGTATCAGTGATCATCATCGTCGTGTATCAGTGATCATCATCGTCGTGTATCAGTGATCATCATCGTCGTGTATCATCGATCATCATCATCGTGTATCAGTGATCATCATCGTCGTGTATCAGTGATCATCATCATCGTGTATCAGTGATCATCATCGTCGTGTATCAGTGATCATCATCGTCGTGTATCAGTGATCATCATCGTCGTGTATCAGTGATCATCATTGTCGTGTATCAGTGATCATCATCGTCGTGTATCAGTGATCATCATCATCGTGTATCAGTGATCATCATCGTCGTGTATCAGTGATCATCATCGTCGTGTATCAGTGATCATCATCGTCGTGTATCAGTGATCATCATTGTCGTGTATCAGTGATCATCATCGTCGTGTATCATCGATCATCATCATCGTGTATCAGTGATCATCATCATCATGTATCAGTGATCATCATCGTCGTGTATCAGTGATCATCATCGTCGTGTATCATCGATCATCATCATCGTGTATCATCGATCATCATCATCGTGTATCAGTGATCATCATCATCATGTATCAGTGATCATCATCGTCGTGTATCAGTGATCATCATCGTCGTGTATCAGTGATCATCATCGTCGTGTATCAGTGATCATCATCGTGTATCAGTGATCATCATCGTCGTGTATCAGTGATCATCATCGTCGTGTATCAGTGATCATCATCGTCGTGTATCAGTGATCATCATCGTGTATCAGTGATCATCATCGTCGTGTATCAGTGATCATCATCGTCGTGTATCAGTGATCATCATCGTCGTGTATCAGTGATCATCATCATCGTGTATCAGTGATCATCATGTATCAGTGATCATCATCGTCGTGTATCAGTGATCATCATCATCGTGTATCAGTGATCATCATCGTCGTGTATCAGTGATCATCATCGTCGTGTATCAGTGATCATCATCGTCGTGTATCAGTGATCATCATCGTGTATCAGTGATCATCATCGTCGTGTATCAGTGATCATCATCGTCGTGTATCAGTGATCATCATCATCGTGTATCAGTGATCATCATCGTCGTGTATCAGTGATCATCATCATCGTGTATCAGTGATCATCATCGTCGTGTATCAGTGATCATCATCATCGTGTATCAGTGATCATCATCGTCGTGTATCAGTGATCATCATCGTCGTGTATCAGTGATCATCATCATCGTGTATCAGTGATCATCATCATCGTGTATCAGTGATCATCATCGTCGTGTATCAGTGATCATCATCGTGTATCAGTGATCATCATCGTCGTGTATCATCGATCATCATCATCGTGTATCAGTGATCATCATCGTCGTGTATCAGTGATCATCATCGTCGTGTATCAGTGATCATCATCATCGTGTATCAGTGATCATCATCGTCGTGTATCAGTGATCATCATCATCGTGTATCAGTGATCATCATCGTCGTGTATCAGTGATCATCATCGTCGTGTATCAGTGATCATCATCATCGTTTATCAGTGATCATCATCGTCGTGTATCAGTGATCATCATCATCGTGTATCAGTGATCATCATCGTCGTGTATCAGTGATCATCATCGTCGTGTATCAGTGATCATCATCGTCGTGTATCAGTGATCATCATCGTTGTGTATCAGTGATCATCATCGTCGTGTATCAGTGATCATGTATCAGTGATCATCATCGTCGTGTATCAGTGATCATCATCGTCGTGTATCAGTGATCATCATCGTCGTGTATCAGTGATCATCATCGTCGTGTATCAGTGATCATCATCATCGTGTATCAGTGATCATCATCATCGTGTATCAGTGATCATCATCGTCGTGTATCAGTGATCATCATCATCGTGTATCAGTGATCATCATCGTCGTGTATCAGTGATCATCATCGTCGTGTATCAGTGATCATCATCGTGTATCAGTGATCATCATCGTCGTGTATCAGTGATCATCATCATCGTGTATCAGTGATCATCATCATCGTGTATCAGTGATCATCATCATCATGTATCAGTGATATCATCGTCGTGTATCAGTGATAATTATCGTCGTGTATCAGTGATCATCATCATCGTGTATCAGTGATCATCATCGTCATGTATCAGTGATATCATCGTCGTGTATCAGTGATCATCATCGTCGTGTATCAGTGATCATCATCATCGTGTATCAGTGATCATCATCGTCGTGTATCAGTGATCATCATCGTCGTGTATCAGTGATCATCATCATCATGTATCAGTGATATCATCGTCGTGTATCAGTGATAATTATCGTCGTGTATCAGTGATCATCATCATCGTGTATCAGTGATCATCATCGTCATGTATCAGTGATCATCATCGTCGTGTATCAGTGATCATCATCGTCGTGTATCAGTGATCATCATCATCGTGTATCAGTGATCATCATCATCGTGTATCAGTGATCATCATCGTCATGTATCAGTGATATCATCGTCGTGTATCAGTGATCATCATCGTCGTGTATCAGTGATCATCATCGTCGTGTATCAGTGATCATCATCGTCGTGTATCAGTGATCATCATCATCGTGTATCAGTGATCATCATCGTCATGTATCAGTGATCATCATCATCGTGTATCAGTGATCATCATCGTCATGTATCAGTGATCATCATCGTCGTGTATCAGTGATCATCATCATCGTGTATCAGTGATCATCATCGTCGTGTATCAGTGATCATCATCGTCGTGTATCAGTGATCATCATCATCGTGTATCAGTGATCATCATCGTCATGTATCAGCGATCATCATCGTCGTGTATCAGTGATCATCATCGTCGTGTATCAGTGATCATCATCGTCATGTATCAGCGATCATCATCGTCGTGTATCAGTGATCATCATCGTCGTGTATCAGTGATCATCATCATCGTGTATCAGTGATCATCATCGTCATGTATCAGCGATCATCATCGTCGTGTATCAGTGATCATCATCGTCATGTATCAGCGATCATCATCGTCGTGTATCAGTGATCATCATCGTCGTGTATCAGCGATCATCATCGTCGTGTATCAGCGATCATCATCGTCATGTATCAGCGATCATCATCGTCGTGTATCAGCGATCATCATCGTCGTGTATCAGTGATCATCATCATCGTGTATCAGTGATCATCATCGTCATGTATCAGCGATCATCATCATCGTGTATCAGTGATCATCATCGTCATGTATCAGCGATCATCATCGTCGTGTATCAGTGATCATCATCGTCATGTATCAGCGATCATCATCGTCGTGTATCAGTGATCATCATCATCGTGTATCAGTGATCATCATCGTCATGTATCAGCGATCATCATCGTCGTGTATCAGTGATCATCATCGTCGTGTATCAGTGATCATCATCGTCGTGTATCAGTGATCATCATCGTCATGTATCAGTGATATCATCGCCGTGTATCAGTGATCATCATCGTCATGTATCAGTGATATCATCGCCGTGTATCAGTGATCATCATCGTCGTGTATCAGTGATATCATCGCCGTGTATCAGTGATCATCATCATCGTGTATCAGTGATAATCATCGTCGTGTATCAGTGATCATCATCGTCATGTATCAGTGATATCATCGCCGTGTATCAGTGATCATCATCGTCGTGTATCAGTGATCATCATCATCGTGTATCAGTGATCATCATCATCGTGTATCAGTGATCATCATCATCGTGTATCAGTGATCATCATCGTCATGTATCAGTGATCATCATCATCGTGTATCAGTGATCATCATCGTCGTGTATCAGTGATCATCATCATCGTGTATCAGTGATCATCATCATCGTGTATCAGTGATCATCATCATCGTGTATCAGTGATCATCATCATCATCGTGTATCAGTGATCATCATCATCGCCGTGTATCAGTGATCATCATCATCATCGTGTATCAGTGATCATCATCATCGTGTATCAGTGATCATCATCATCATCGTGTATCAGTGATCATCATCGTGTATCAGTGATCATCATCATCGTGTATCAGTGATCATCATCGTCGTGTATCAGTGATCATCATCATCGTGTATCAGTGATCATCATCGTCGTGTATCAGTGATCATCATCATCGTGTATCAGTGATCATCATCGTCGTGTATCAGTGATCATCATCGTGTATCAGTGATCATCATCGTCATGTATCAGTGATCATCATCATCGTGTATCAGTGATCATCATCGTCATGTATCAGTGATCATCATCATCGTGTATCAGTGATCATCATCGTCGTGTATCAGTGATCATCATCGTCGTGTATCAGTGATCATCATCATCGTGTATCAGTGATCATCATCATCGTGTATCAGTGATCATCATCATCGTGTATCAGTGATCATCATCATCGTGTATCAGTGATCATCATCATCGTGTATCAGTGATCATCATCGTGTATCAGTGATCATCATCATCGTGTATCAGTGATCATCATCATCGTGTATCAGTGATCATCATCATCGTGTATCAGTGATCATCATCATCGTGTATCAGTGATCATCATCGTCGTGTATCAGTGATCATCATCATCGTGTATCAGTGATCATCATCGTCGTGTATCAGTGATCATCATCGTCGTGTATCAGTGATCATCATCATCGTGTATCAGTGATCATCATCGTCGTGTATCAGTGATCATCATCATCGTGTATCAGTGATCATCATCGTCGTGTATCAGTGATCATCATCGTCGTGTATCAGTGATCATCATCGTGTATCAGTGATCATCATCATCGTGTATCAGTGATCATCATCATCGTGTATCAGTGATCATCATCGTCGTGTATCAGTGATCATCATCATCGTGTATCAGTGATCATCATCGTCGTGTATCAGTGATCATCATCATCGTGTATCAGTGATCATCATCGTCGTGTATCAGTGATCATCATCGTCGTGTATCAGTGATCATCATCATCGTGTATCAGTGATCATCATCATCGTGTATCAGTGATCATCATCGTCGTGTATCAGTGATCATCATCGTCGTGTATCAGTGATCATCATCATCGTGTATCAGTGATCATCATCGTCGTGTATCAGTGATCATCATCATCGTGTATCAGTGATCATCATCATCGTGTATCAGTGATCATCATCATCGTGTATCAGTGATCATCATCGTCGTGTATCAGTGATCATCATCATGTATCAGTGATCATCATCGTCGTGTATCAGTGATCATCATCGTGTATCAGTGATCATCATCGTCTTGTATCAGTGATCATCATCGTCGTGTATCAGTGATCATCATCATGTATCAGTGATCATCATCGTCGTGTATCAGTGATCATCATCGTCGTGTATCAGTGATCATCATCATGTATCAGTGATCATCATCGTCGTGTATCAGTGATCATCATCGTCGTGTATCAGTGATATCATCGTGTATCAGTGATCATCATCATCGTGTATCAGTGATCATCATCGTCATGTATCAGTGATCATCATCGTCGTGTATCAGTGATCATCATCGTGTATCAGTGATCATCATCGCCGTGTATCAGTGATCATCATCGTCGTGTATCAGTGATCATCATCGTCGTGTATCAGTGATCATCATCATCGTGTATCAGTGATCATCATCGTCGTGTATCAGTGATCATCATCGTCGTGTATCAGTGATCATCATCATCGTGTATCAGTGATCATCATCATGTATCAGTGATCATCATCGTCGTGTATCAGTGATCATCATCGTCGTGTATCAGTGATCATCATCGTCGTGTATCAGTGATCATCATCGTCGTGTATCAGTGATATCATCGTGTATCAGTGATCATCATCGTCGTGTATCAGTGATATCATCGTGTATCAGTGATCATCATCGTCGTGTATCAGTGATATCATCGTGTATCAGTGATCATCGTTTGCAGATGTTGCCTTCATGTTGCACTGCTCTGTTGAAGTGTCCCTTAAGATTTTTTTGAACTTTGGACAACTTTGTGGATTTGAAATATACGGGGGCACAGAATGGCCACTGCAGCATTGATGACATTTCTGGATTTCTGCAAGTGAATTCCCCCTTTGAACTGTTATATCCATCTTTAAAAAAGAGAGTCAAACTCAAATTCAGATGTTGAGACCGCCCCACAGAGCCATCCAGTCAGATTTCAGTCAACACAATTACAGCAAGGAACCCAAACAAAAGGCCAGATGACGCATTCGAGCTCACATGCTAATATCATAGACTGGTTAATAGTGAAGGCAAATCAATTTGATTATTAGCCAATTGTAGGAGTTGTAAATGCTGGCAACAACTTCATATCACAGTTAAATTAATATTGATTAATTTTAATACTTAAGTTTTATAAGAACTAATTTAAGTATATACATAAATTATATAAGTAAAATAATCAATCCAGCATTAATTAATTCAATTTATAGTTTTAGGAGAAAAGGTCCGGTAATTAAAAAAAGGTCAAACGGTAAATTGATTAAATAATTAATGATGACATTCTTTGATATTAACACACTTAATGTATTAAATTGGTCTACTTTAATATATAAACATACAAGAAAACCA
>CM060625.1:25163536-25168536 GCA_030578275.1 Meda fulgida
CAGAACCAGCCGTCAGGAGGAGCCGCTGCTGGAGGAGGCGCTGCTGTCCAGAACCAGCCGTCAGGAGGAGCCGCTGCTGGAGGAGCCGCTGCTGTCCAGAACCAGCCGTCAGGAGGAGCCGCTGCTGTCCAGAACGGGCCAGGAGGAGCCGCTGCTGTCCAGAAGGGGTCAGGAGGAGCCGGAGCTCCCGTCAGATCACCAGCACATGGAGGGACACCACCTGCACCTGTCCAGCTGCCATGAGTGCCTGGAGCTGGAGAACAGCACCATCCAGTCGGTCCGGTTCGCCTCCGCCGAGAACATCTCAGACCTGCCAGTTGATGGCGCTGAGAACATCCCGGATCTCCCAGACGAGGAGGAGGAGAACATCCCGGAACCGCCGGACTCCGAGAGTGTGCGGCTGAGGTCCGGCGGGAAGCCTCCTAACGTGCTGGTGTTCACGGGCGGCTGTGATGTTCAGTACCGCACGATCCGCTCGCTCCTGACAGAGGTCCTGGACCCAGAGCGCTACACCATCTACCCTCTGCGGCCGCAGCCGGCGCTGAGTGAGCCCTGGCCCGAGAACACACTCCTGCTGGTGCTCGGCACCGCCCCGCTCACGCCTCAGCTGATCCTGGTGTTCCTGGCGTTCCTGAGCCGGGGCGGGCGTGTGCTGGGCCTGTCCTGCTCCCTGTGTCCAGCTGGAGTGACCCTGAGGCCCCGGGCCCCGCCGGAGGAGCAGGTCTGCAGACTGAGCTTCACCCGGGCCGACGGCACCGAGCTGCGCATGAGTGTGGTATCCAGCGGGAGTGTGTACGAGCGTGAAGAGGGTGCGGGCGAGGTGGAGCTGTGGGGAGAGATCACTGAGCAGGACCGGCCCGAGATGGCCATCGTGCGCCTGACCCACGGACCCGACAGCGGACAGGCCATCCTGTGTCAGGTGACCCAGCACTTCACTAATAACTGTTCATTTTTTTTTTTTTTTTCAAATTAAAGGCCTCATCGGATGCAAATGGCATATAAATGTGTCTTTGCAGTGTGTGTCGTGTTGAGTGTGTGTTGGACACAGATGTGCTCTTGTGTTGAGTGTGTGTTGGACACAGATGTGCTCCTCTTGTGTTGAGTGTGTGTTGGACACAGATGTGCTCCTCTTGTGTTGAGTGTGTGTTGGACACAGATGTGCTCCTCTTGTGTTGAGTGTGTGTTGGACACAGATGTGCTCCTCTTGTGTTGAGTGTGTGTTGGACACAGATGTGCTCCTCTTGTGTTGAGTGTGTGTTGGACACAGATGTGCTCCTCTTGTGTTGAGTGTGTGTTGGACACAGATGTGCTCCTCCTCTTGTGTTGGACACAGATGTGCTCCTCTTGTGTTGAGTGTGTGTTGGACACAGATGTGCTGCTCCTCTTGTGTTGAGTGTGTGTTGGACACAGATGTGCTGCTCCTCTTGTGTTGAGTGTGTGTTGGACACAGATGTGCTCCTCTTGTGTTGAGTGTGCGTTGGACACAGATGTGCTGCTCCTTGTTTGAGTGTGTGTTTTACACAGATGTGCTCTTGTGTTGAGGGTGTGTTTTACACAGATGTGCTCCTCTTGTGTTGAGTGTGTGTTGGACACAGATGTGCTCCTCTTGTGTTGAGTGTGTGTTTTACACAGATGTGCTCCTCTTGTGTTGAGTGTGTGTTGGACACAGATGTGCTCCTCTTGTGTTGAGTGTGTGTTGGACACAGATGTGCTCCTCTTGTGTTGAGTGTGTGTTGGACACAGATGTGCTCCTCTTGTGTTGAGTGTGTGTTGGACACAGATGTGCTCCTCTTGTGTTGTGTGTGTTGGACACAGATGTGCTCCTCTTGTGTTGTGTGTGTTGGACACAGATGTGCTCCTTTTGTGTTGAGTGTGTGTTGGACACAGATGTGCTCCTCTTGTGTTGAGTGTGTGTTTTACACAGATGTGCTCTTGTGTTGAGTGTGTGTTTTACACAGATGTGCTCTTGTGTTGAGGGTGTGTTGGACACAGATGTGCTCCTCTTGTGTTGAGTGTGTGTTTTACACAGATGTGCTCCTCTTGTGTTGAGTGTGTGTTGGACACAGATGTGCTCCTCCTCTTGTGTTGAGTGTGTGTTGGACACAGATGTGCTCCTCCTCTTGTGTTGGACACAGATGTGCTCCTCTTGTGTTGTGTGTTGGACACAGATGTGCTCCTCCTCTTGTGTTGAGTGTGTGTTGGACACAGATGTGCTGCTCCTCTTGTGTTGAGTGTGTGTTGGACACAGATGTGCTCCTCCTCTTGTGTTGAGTGTGTGTTGGACACAGATGTGCTGCTCCTCTTGTGTTGAGTGTGTGTTGGACCCAGATGTGCTGCTCCTCTTGTGTTGAGTGTGTGTTGGACACAGATGTGCTGCTCCTCTTGTGTTGAGTGTGTGTTGGACACAGATGTGCTGCTCCTCTTGTGTTGAGTGTGTGTTGGACACAGATGTGCTGCTCCTCTTGTGTTGTGTGTTGGACACAGATGTGCTGCTCCTCTTGTGTTGTGTGTTGGACACAGATGTGCTGCTCCTCTTGTGTTGTGTGTGTTGGACACAGATGTGCTGCTCCTCTTGTGTTGAGTGTGTGTTGGACACAGATGTGCTGCTTCTCTTGTGTTGAGTGTGTGTTGGACACAGATGTGCTGCTCCTCTTGTGTTAAGTGTGTGTTGGACACAGATGTGCTGCTCCTCTTGTGTTGTGTGTGTTGGACACAGATGTGCTGCTCCTCTTGTGTTGAGTGTGTGTTGGACACAGATGTGCTCTTGTGTTGAGTGTGTGTTCGACACAGATGTGCTCCTCTTTTGTTGAGTGTGTGTTGGACACAGATGTGCTGCTCCTCTGGTGTTGAGTGTGTGTTGGACACAGATGTGCTGCTCCTCTTGTGTTGAGTGTGTGTTGGACACAGATGTGCTCCTCCTCTTGTGTTGAGTGTGTGTTGGACACAGATGTGCTCCTCCTCTTGTGTTGAGTGTGTGTTGGACACAGATGTGCTCCTCCTCTTGTGTTGAGTGTGTGTTGGACACAGATGTGCTCCTCCTCTTCTGTTGAGTGTGTGTTGGACACAGATGTGCTCCTCTTGTGTTGAGTGTGTGTTGGACACAGATGTGCTCCTCCTCTTCTGTTGAGTGTGTGTTGGACACAGATGTGCTCCTCCTCTTCTGTTGAGTGTGTGTTGGACCCAGATGTTCTGCTCCTCTTGTGTTGAGTGTGTGTTGGACACAGATGTGCTCCTCTTGTGTTGAGTGTGTGTTGGACACAGATGTGCTCCTCTTGTGTTGAGTGTGTGTTGGACACAGATGTGCTCCTCTTGTGTTGAGTGTGTGTTGGACACAGATGTGCTCCTCTTGTGTTGAGTGTGTGTTGGACACAGATGTGCTCCTCTTGTGTTGTGTGTGTTGGACACAGATGTGCTCCTCTTGTGTTGTGTGTGTTGGACACAGATGTGCTCCTCTTGTGTTGAGTGTGTGTTGGACACAGATGTGCTCCTCTTGTGTTGAGTGTGTGTTTTACACAGATGTGCTCTTGTGTTGAGTGTGTGTTTTACACAGATGTGCTCTTGTGTTGAGGGTGTGTTGGACACAGATGTGCTCCTCTTGTGTTGAGTGTGTGTTTTACACAGATGTGCTCCTCTTGTGTTGAGTGTGTGTTGGACACAGATGTGCTCCTCCTCTTGTGTTGAGTGTGTGTTGGACACAGATGTGCTCCTCCTCTTGTGTTGGACACAGATGTGCTCCTCTTGTGTTGTGTGTTGGACACAGATGTGCTCCTCCTCTTGTGTTGAGTGTGTGTTGGACACAGATGTGCTGCTCCTCTTGTGTTGAGTGTGTGTTGGACACAGATGTGCTCCTCCTCTTGTGTTGAGTGTGTGTTGGACACAGATGTGCTGCTCCTCTTGTGTTGAGTGTGTGTTGGACCCAGATGTGCTGCTCCTCTTGTGTTGAGTGTGTGTTGGACACAGATGTGCTGCTCCTCTTGTGTTGAGTGTGTGTTGGACACAGATGTGCTGCTCCTCTTGTGTTGAGTGTGTGTTGGACACAGATGTGCTGCTCCTCTTGTGTTGTGTGTTGGACACAGATGTGCTGCTCCTCTTGTGTTGTGTGTTGGACACAGATGTGCTGCTCCTCTTGTGTTGTGTGTGTTGGACACAGATGTGCTGCTCCTCTTGTGTTGAGTGTGTGTTGGACACAGATGTGCTGCTTCTCTTGTGTTGAGTGTGTGTTGGACACAGATGTGCTGCTCCTCTTGTGTTAAGTGTGTTTTGGACACAGATGTGCTGCTCCTCTTGTGTTGTGTGTGTTGGACACAGATGTGCTGCTCCTCTTGTGTTGAGTGTGTGTTGGACACAGATGTGCTCTTGTGTTGAGTGTGTGTTCGACACAGATGTGCTCCTCTTTTGTTGAGTGTGTGTTGGACACAGATGTGCTGCTCCTCTGGTGTTGAGTGTGTGTTGGACACAGATGTGCTGCTCCTCTTGTGTTGAGTGTGTGTTGGACACAGATGTGCTCCTCCTCTTGTGTTGAGTGTGTGTTGGACACAGATGTGCTCCTCCTCTTGTGTTGAGTGTGTGTTGGACACAGATGTGCTCCTCCTCTTGTGTTGAGTGTGTGTTGGACACAGATGTGCTCCTCCTCTTCTGTTGAGTGTGTGTTGGACACAGATGTGCTCCTCTTGTGTTGAGTGTGTGTTGGACACAGATGTGCTCCTCCTCTTCTGTTGAGTGTGTGTTGGACACAGATGTGCTCCTCCTCTTCTGTTGAGTGTGTGTTGGACCCAGATGTTCTGCTCCTCTTGTGTTGAGTGTGTGTTGGACACAGATGTGCTCCTCTTGTGTTGAGTGTGTGTTGGACACAGATGTGCTCCTCTTCTGTTGAGTGTGTGTTGGACACAGATGTGCTGCTCCTCTTGTTTTGTGTGTGTGTTGGACACAGATGTGCTGCTCCTCTTGTGTTGAGTGTGTGTTGGACACAGATGTGCTGCTCCTCTTGTGTTGAGTGTGTG
>CM060625.1:25171036-25188536 GCA_030578275.1 Meda fulgida
CAAACATTGACTACATCATAATCAGTTATTAATATCTGGTTGGTTTTCTCTTGCTTGATCATAATGTCTTTGTTTGACAGTCTGGCAAAAATTATGTCTCAGTTTGTCATGTTTCATTGCGTTATTATCATAAATAAAACAATCGACTCCAATCACAACTACGCAATATGACTATAAAATGTTGAATAATATTTGAATAAAGGGTGAAGCTGTGAATCTCCCTCGATCGGGCACTTCAGCGCCTCCATCTTTCTTCAGCTGCTAATAGTGTCCTGGTCACAGTTCAGATATGATTATGCCTTTATTAATGACATAATATTAGTTTTTTTTTTAATTTATCTTTATCTTGATATGTGTGTGTGTGTGCGCGTGCGTGCGCGTGTGTGTGCCTGCGCGTGTGCACATGTGTGTGTGCACATGTGTGTGTGCACATGTGTGTGTGCACATGTGTGTGTGCACATGTGTGTGTGTGCACATGTGTGTGTACATGTGTGTGTGCACATGTGTGTGTGTGTGTGTGCACGTGTCCGGGTGTGTGTGCGCGTGCGTGTGTGCGTGTGTGTGTCCTGCAGAAGCGCCGGCTCCTGCACTGCTCGACGGGTGGCTCAGGAGTCCTGACGCTTCGGGCCGGAGCCGAACCGGGTCTGGGAGAGCGAGGGAGTGTGTGTGTGATCAACACTGACCCTCCCGAGAGCTTCTCTGAACACTTCAGCCTGCACACGTACAGGCAGCACCTGCACACACACACACTCGGACACACACTCGTCTACGCCGACGTCACCTCCTCCACCATGGACCTGCTGGACGGGTGAGAAACGCTCCTCACACACACACACACACACACTCCACTCTCACACACACACACACACTCCGCTCACACATACACACCTGCCTCACACCTTCTCTCACATACACACATGGCTCCTCACACACACACACGCGGCTCCTCACACACACACTCCTCCACTCTCACTCACACACACACACCCACTCCTCCGCTCATTAGCACTGTAGCTCGCTGCGGTCAGATGCTAATAGAGCGGTGCGCGGCTGGGCTAGCGCTGGGACGAGGCTAGCGGGTGGAAGCCATTACAGCTGTCATAACGCTTGACAAATGTTCGGGTGTGTGTGAGTGTGTGTGTGTGTGTGAGTGTGAGAGTGATTGGGAGTGACAGTGTTGTCATTAGGCCTGTAAGGGAACCAGAAGAGGCCGTGGAAAAACAACATCTACAGTTTGATTTCCCCAGGCCTGATTATCAGAGTAATTTCCAGATGTTCCTCTGATGAAGTGGTGTTATTGTAGTATGAGAGACACACACACACACACACACACACACACACACTGAGTGGGCTCACACACACACACACACACACACTGAGTGGGCTCACACACACACTGAGTGGGCTCACACATACACACACACACACTGAGTGGGCTCACACACACACACACACACTGAGTGGGCTCACACACACACACACACACACACACACACACACTGAGTGGGCTCACACACAAGTCAAGTCAAGTGTATTTATATAGCGCTTTTCACAATATAAATTGCATCAAAGCAGCTTCACAGTATCAATCAAATAACATAACAATGTTTGTTTCTTAGTGGAAAAAACATCCACGTTTGGTAGGGCTGATCAATGGTATTAATGCTTGGTTAATTAATTTGAATATCCCCAACTGAGCAAGCCAAAGGCAACAGTGGCAAGGAACCGAAAAACTCCTTTAAGTGACCCACTGGTGTCCTAAAACTCCATCAGGTGATCCACTGGTGTCCAAAACTCCATCAGGTGACCTACTGGTGTCCTGCAACTCCATCAGGTGACCTACTGGTGTCCTAAAACTCCATCAAGTGACCCACTGGTGTCCTAAAACTCCATCAGGTGACCTACTGGTGTCCTAAAACTCCATCAGGTGACCCACTGGTGTTTTAAAACTCCATCAGGTGACCCACTGGTGTCCTAAAACTCCATCAGGTGACCTACTGGTGTCCTAAAACTCCATCAGGTGACCTACTGGTGTCCTAAAACTCCATCAGGTGACCCACTGGTGTTTTAAAACTCCATCAGGTGACCCACTGGTGTCCTAAAACTCCATCAGGTGACCTACTGGTGTCCTAAAACTCCATCAGGTGACCCACTGGTGTTTTAAAACTCCATCAGGTGACCTACTGGTGTCCTAAAACTCCATCAGGTGACCTACTGGTGTCCTAAAACTCCATCAGGTGACCCACTGGTGTTTTAAAACTCCATCAGGTGACCCACTGGTGTCCTAAAACTCCATCAGGTGACCTACTGGTGTCCTAAAACTCCATCAGGTGACCCACTGGTGTTTTAAAACTCCATCAGGTGACCTACTGGTGTCCTAAAACTCCATCAGGTGACCCACTGGTGTTTTAAAACTCCATCAGGTGACCTACTGGTGTCCTAAACTCCATCAGGTGACCCACTGGTGTCCTAAAACTCCATCAGGTGACCCACTGGTGTCCTAAACTCCATCAGGTGACCCACTGGTGTCCTAAAACTCCATCAAGTGACCTACTGGTGTCCTAAAACTCCATCAAGTGACCTACTGGTGTCCTAAAACTCCATCAGGTGACCTACTGGTGTCCTAAAACTCCATCAGGTGACCTAGTGGAGAAAAAAAAACCTTGGGAGAACCCAGGCTCAGTCGGGGGCCAGTTCTCCTCTGGCGTTTATGAACTAGAGGCCGGATTTACAGTAACTGTAATTTGATACAGAATTTTGTTTTATTTTATCACTTCGGGGTGGGTACGCGAACCGGAATCACAACGTTTTATCTGTAGAGTGGGAAAGGGATCCTCCATAGGGAGAGGCTAGTTGGCACTTCAGCACTGCGTTGTCATCGGGTCCAGGCAAAGCTCCTAGTCAGATCTGGATACGGCCTGGATCCGGTAGGCTGCGGGAAAACCTCGGGATAAACAAAGACACTAAAATTAGCGTAGATGCCATTCTTCTTATGATGATGTAACGAGTACATCAGGATTTAAGGGAAGTGTTCCCAGTTCCGGCTGACCTAATCTATGCAGCCTAACATTGAATTATAGAAGTCTATAATATATTATGTGTATGCTAGGTCAAAGAGATGTGTTTTAGTCTAGCTTTGAACTGACAGAGTGTGTCTGCTTCCCGGACAATGGTAGGAAGACTGTTCCAAAGTTTTGGTGCTAAATAGGAAAAGGATCTACCGCCCGCAGTCGATTTAGATATTCTAGGTATTATCAACTGGCCCGAATTTTGAGATCGCAATAGACGTGAAGGACTATAATGCGTTAAGAGCTCGCTCAAGTACTGCGGAGCTAAACCATTCATTGCTTTGTAAGTAATCAACAATATTTTAAAATGTATACGATGTTTAATAGGCAGCCAATGCAGTGTTGGCAGAACCGGGCTAATATGGTCATATTTCCTGGTTCTAGTAAGAACTCGAGCTGCAGCGTTTTGGACCAGCTGTAGTTTGTTTATTAAGCGTGCAGGGCAACCACCCAGTAGAGCATTACAATAATCTAGTCTTGATGTCATGAAAGCATGAACTAATTGTTCCGCATTTGTTAATGAGAGCATATGTCGTAATTTAGATATATTTTTAAGATGGAAAAATGCAGTTTTACAGATACTAGACACGTGATTTTCAAATGAAATATTGCACACACACACACACACACACACACACACAGGTTCCTAACCGACGACGAAGACTTAATAGAGCAGCCATCAAGGGTTAGACAGTATTCTAGGTTATTACGTGTGGAAGTTTTTTGTCCAATAATTAGAATCTCTGTTTTTTCAGAGTTTAGTAGTAGGAAATTACTAGTCATCCAATTTTTTTAAATCAGCTATGCATTCCGTTAATTTTGTGAATTGGTAAGTTTCGTTAGGTTTTGAAGAAATATACAGCTGAGTATCTTCGGCATAACAGTGAAAGCTAATTCCATGTTTCCTAATGATATCTCCTAATGGTAGCATGTACAGAGTGAACAGCAGCGGTCCTAGTACTGAGCCTTGTGGTACGCCATACTGAACTTGTGATCGATAAGACATCTCTTCATTTACTGCTACAAACTGATAACGGTCAGATAAGTATGATTTAAACCATGCTAGTGCAATTCCACTAATGCCAACATAGTTTTCTAGGCTATTTAAAAGAATGTTGTGTGTTGAGCGATGTGTGTGTGTCTATCAGCTGTGTGTGTGTGTGTGAGGCTCGATGTGTGTGTGTGAGAGGCTCGGTGTGTGTGAGGCTTTCGTTGGCTTGGCCCTAAAGTTCTTCCGTCGCAACATAACTTGCTTTATGGTCCTCTTTTGGCCAGAACCATTAGGCTCGGGGTGTGTGTTAGGCTCGGGGTGTGTGTTAGGCTCGGGGTGTGTGTTAGGCTCGAGTGTGTGTGTTAGGCTCGAGTGTGTGTGTTAGGCTCGAGTGTGTGTGTGTTAGGCTCGGTGTGTGTGTGTTAGGCTCGGTGTGTGTGTTAGGCTCGGTGTGTGTGTTAGGCTCGGTGTGTGTGTTAGGCTCGAGTGTGTGTGTTAGGCTCGGGGTGTGTGTTAGGCTCGAGTGTGTGTGTGTTAGGCTCGGTGTGTGTGTTAGGCTCGGTGTGTGTGTTAGGCTCGGTGTGTGTGTTAGGCTCGGTGTGTGTGTTAGGCTCGGTGTGTGTGTTAGGCTCGGTGTGTGTGTGTTTGGCTCGGTGTGTGTGTGTTTGGCTCGGTGTGTGTGTGTGTTAGGCTCGGTGTGTGTGTGTGTTAGGCTCGGTGTGTGTGTGTTAGGCTCGGTGTGTGTGTGTTAGGCTCGGTGTGTGTGTGTTTGGCTCGGTGTGTGTGTGTTTGGCTCGGTGTGTGTGTGTTTGGCTCGGTGTGTGTGTTTGGCTCGGTGTGTGTGTTAGGCTCGGTGTGTGTGTGTTAGGCTCGGTGTGTGTGTGTTAGGCTCGGTGTGTGTGTGTTAGGCTCGGTGTGTGTGTGTTAGGCTCGGTGTGTGTGTGTTTGGCTCGGTGTGTGTGTGTTTGGCTCGGTGTGTGTGTGTTTGGCTCGGTGTGTGTGTGTTTGGCTCGGTGTGTGTGTGTGTGGCTCGGTGTGTGTGTGTTTGGCTCGGTGTGTGTGTGTTTGGCTCTGGCTCGGTGTGTGTGTTAGGCTCAGGCTCGGTGTGTGTGTTAGGCTCGGTGTGTGTGTTAGGCTCGGTGTGTGTGTTAGGCTCGGTGTGTGTGTTAGGCTCGGTGTGTGTGTGTTAGGCTCGGTGTGTGTGTGTTAGGCTCGGTGTGTGTGTGTTAGGCTCTCGGTGTGTGTGTGTTAGGCTCTCGGTGTGTGTGTGTTTGGCTCGGTGTGTGTGTGTTTGGCTCGGTGTGTGTGTGTTTGGCTCGGTGTGTGTGTGTTTGGCTCGGTGTGTGTGTGTTCCGCTCGGTGTGTGTGTGTTCCGCTCGGTGTGTGTGTGTTCCGCTCGGTGTGTGTGTGTTAGGCTCGGTGTGTGTGTGTTAGGCTCGGTGTGTGTGTGTTAGGCTCTCGGTGTGTGTGTGTTTGGCTCGGTGTGTGTGTGTTTGGCTCGGTGTGTGTGTGTTTGGCTCGGTGTGTGTGTGTTTGGCTCGGTGTGTGTGTGTGTGTTAGGCTCGGTGTGTGTGTGTTCGGCTCGGTGTGTGTTAGGCTCTGTGTGTGAGACCCTTGGCCTGGTCACTTCTGCAGCTCGAGGCCCACCGGCAGCATCCTCCCCGACGCAGACTCGCAGCCACCGCTGTGCCGTGGCCCGGCTCTGTTCACGACGCGCGAGTCCTGAGAGCGAGAGCTTCAGTCCCACCGCACACTCACTCCTAGCGCTGCTACGACCATCGCTGTAACGACACACTGAGCACGCTTCAACTCACATTACAAACTAGACGTGCCACTGAACGCTTGTCCTGTATACGCGTTAGTGTCTTAGCTATGCTCCACGCGCCTCTCGAGGGCCGCTCTGCCGGACCTGAGACGGACTCGAGCCGGACCCGAGCCGTTCTGATGGGATCAAGATAATCCTGTTTTTTTGGATCAAATAGATCCCAAGCGGAGGTTTGCTCCGGGTCAGATGTAAGATCACACGATCTTAGTTCAGAATCCCTCTTTTGCTTTTGAAAAGCACATTTCCAAGATTTGATGTGATCCATGATCCGCTGGATTACGTCCGGAAACCTGGGTCCAGGAGATCAATTTGGATTCTGAAGATTCTCTAGATTATGACTCTAAGTCTTTATAAAACATCGATATTAAGGTACTGAAAGACTTTGGCCGAGAGTTCACACTCTTTTATTCAGTCAGAGACAGAAGCACTGAGATCGACAGTTCATCTTTTACAGGCGTTAGAAATCATGAATCAAACATGATCCCGAAGGCTTGACCGCCGGATTATCACGTGGTTTTGTTGAAGACAGAGAGTTTGTCACAAAACATCAAATGATGATTTATTTCCTTTATTTTCCTGCGTTCATCATTTGTGTTGGACTGGAGCACAGACGGTCAGAAGTCTCTCTCTCTCCTCGCGTGATTAACACACACACACACACACACTGAGGCCGTCCTGTCGTGTAGCAATCAGTGTTTGTTTTAACAGCGAATCCTAAACCCAAACTGACACTGTGGAATTAAACGGCAGTTCCTGTGAAACGCCTCAGAGTCCCGAGAGCCGAAGCGCTTCATCATCAACTCTAACTATTCCACTCGCCCTCCTGACCTCCGCAATTACAGCCAATCACTAGCAGATGCTCCTGTGTGAGAGAGTGTGTGTGTGTGTGTGTGCGCGTGTGTGTGTGCGCGTGTGTGTGTGTGCGCGTGTGTGCGCGTGTGTGTGTGCGCGTGTGTGTGCGCGTGCGCGTGCGCGTGTGCGTGTGCGCGTGTGTGTGTGTGTGCGTGCCTGCGTGCGTGCGTGTGCGTGCGTGCGTGCGTGTGTGCGCGCGTGTGTGTGTGTGTGCGTGCCTGCGTGCGTGCGTGTGCGTGCGTGCGTGCGTGTGTGCGCGCGTGTGTGTGCGCGTGTGTGCGCGCGTGTGCCTGCGTGCGTGTACATTTTTACCTTATATGCGTGCGTGTGCGCGCGTGACTGCGTGCGCGTGCGTGCGTGTGTGTGTGTGTGCGAGACTGTGTGTGAGTTTTACATCTGAGAAATAATTTTCCAATGTTTACATTTTTACCTTTTATGGGCATGTTTAACTTTTATAAAGGTGTTAACAGTTTTCATAACAAATCCTAACATTATTTTTAAAAGTAATTATATGCATGTTTCATCTTTCGTGACAGTTTCATAGATTTAAGTCGAGTCTCCTCCATCTATACAGCGCTTTAACAGTATAGAGTTTCACAGCAGCTTTACAGTGAGAACAGGAGATTACAGTAACAGATCGTTTGGCTTTACAGCAGATCGAGAATACAGTTATTGTCCAGATAAAGTTAGTTTTGATTGATTCACTTCCGTTGTAAAGATCATTAGTTATTAACTTACACGACACCACTCTACTGAAGACAAACTCTAAGTTCTCTCTACGCAAACTTTACAAACGCGCACTGTGAGAACGCTGATGACGTGCACATGCATATTAAGAGTTCTTCTATATGCATGTTTGAGTATGTGCACAGGCATGTAGTCTTTCCCTATAACACCAACCCTCAACAAACTACTTGTCTGGCCTTAAAGGGGTGGTAAAACACAATTTCACGTTTCTAACTGTAGTTAGTGTGTAATGTTGCTGTTTGAGCATAAACTACATCTGCAAAGTTACAACGCTCAAACTTCAAAGCAAAGGGAGATATTTGCTTTTAAAGAAAAGGACTACAACAAACGGCCGGCAGGGACTACACGAGCTTCCTCCCGGGTTAGTGACATCACAAACCCTAAAATGTTCATAAGCCCCGCCCCCGGGACACACAGTGCATGTTGATGAGAGGAAGAGTTGTTGTATAAGAGCACATGTGTGAGTCAGCTCAAACTTTAGCATCCGTCATTTCACATGCAATAGAAAGTCACTCGGTGTGCATCTCACAACAGTTCCTAAAGGAGCGATTTATAGATTATCATGACAGAATATGCTAATGAAGATCGTCAACTCCACATCAGCCACATAAATTCATCAACTAACCATTCAGATTCCTGTTGCTCTACATGTTGTCACTTCTTCTTGAGTCTCTCCATCTCTGTCTGACTCCATTTTAACATTAAAGGCAGAACAGTTTCTGTTATTTTAGTGTGTGTGTGAGGTGATCACAGCTGCTAACACACACCAGCTCTTGAAACCCCGCCCCCTGCAGTGGCTCATTTGCATTTAAAGGGCCAGGCACAAAACAGCGCGTTTTTGCTCACCCTCAAAAAGTGACAACTTTAACATGCTATATAAAAATATCTGTGGGGTATTTTGTGCTAAAACGTCACACACACTCTGGGGACATCAGAGACTTATTTTACATCTTGTGAAAAGGGCATTATACCTCCCCTTTAAAACGTATAATACAGAATTTGTATCGCTTCTGTGTAGCCACGCGAACCGGAATGATCCCGACACGATGATCTGTACAGAGGTGAAGGGTTAGGGTTAGCCGGTCCTTCCAAAAAAATGGTGGGAGCCTGTAAGCTGCTATATAAATAAATACACGAAAACTAAATAATGTTTAAGCATTAAACGTTGAATATTGATATTTAAAATGATTTAAAACATAAAAGATACTTTAAATGTAAAAAAATTTGAAAAGTGAGTCATTGCGATTCAACCGATTCATTCAAACGGATGATTAATTCAGGAACGAAGCATTTGACCATCTTAATCTGTCCCAGTAATTGATTCAACTGATTCGTTCAAAAAGCTGATTCATTCAGTGCAGCGCAATTACAGTGCTGTCTTTGTTTTTTACTATTTTCGTTGGCAAAAACAGGCAATATAGTGTCTAAAATGTAGGTCACTTCATATTAACTTCTTGTTTATTAAACTTGTATAAAATCAATATCACATTTGTTATCATGCTGATATCTGGAGAAAAACTGCACTCTTGTTTATTACTAAATGATATAAAAGACTAAATCACACAGTGAAAGCATGTGCACTAGTCTAATCTACTAGACTACATCACGTGTGTGTGTGTATGTATATATGTGTGTGTGTGTGTGTGTGTGAGGGATATACTCAATGTCAAATCGCATATTGGTAAAACAACAATTACTATATATATATATATATATATATATATATATATATATATATATATAAATATATATTGCACACCCTAGTTCAGTGAGTGCGTGTGTGTGTGTGTTGTACTAATAGCAGAAACTGATTGATCAGCTCTTGTTTCTGTTTGAAGATGGTAATTTCTGCAGATCCTCCTGAAACAGGATTTTCCCAATTAATCACATTTACAGATTAGAGTTAGAGGATCGATCATCACATCTATGCCCTGCCTGATCAATGCTAATATACTTATGCTAATATCTGAAAATCCTCTTTCAGCGACACACACTGATGTCATATTCCTGCAGTCCCTCATCACACACACTGCGCACTATACAGTCATCCAGCATCCAAAGCCTCTTCTCTTCTTTCACATCATTACAGCTGATCATCAAGTCAAGTGTATTTATATAGCGCTTTTCACAATATAAATTGCATCAAAGCAGCTTCACAGTATCAATCAAATAACATAACAATGTTTGTTTCTTAGTGGAAAAAACATCCACGTTTGGTAGAGCTGATCAATGGTATTAATGCTTGGTTAATTAAGCAAGCCAAGGGCAACAGTGGCAAGGACTCCATCAGGTGACTCACTGGTGTCCTAAAACTCCATCAAGTGACCTAATGGAGAGAAAAAAACCTTGGGAGAACCCAGGCTCAGTCGGGGGCCAGTTCTCCTCTGGCGTTTATGAACTAGAGGCCGGATTTACAGTAACTGTAATTTGATACAGAATTTTGTTTTATTTTATCACTTCGGGGTGGGTACGCGAACCGGAATCACAACGTTTTATCTGTAGAGTGGGAAAGGGATCCTCCATAGGGAGAGGCTAGTTGGCACTTCAGCACTGCGTTGTCATCGGGTCCAGGCAAAGCTCCTAGTCAGATCTGGATACGGCCTGGATCCGGTAGGCTGCGGGAAAACCTCGGGATAAACAAAGACACTAAAATTAGCGTAGATGCCATTCTTCTTACCTAATCTATGCAGCCTAACATTGAATTATAGAAGTCTATAATATATTATGTGTATGCTAGGTCAAAGAGATGTGTTTTAGTCTAGCTTTGAACTGACAGAGTGTGTCTGCTTCCCGGACAATGGTAGGAAAACTGTTCCAGAGTTTTGGTGCTAAATAGGAAAAGGATCTACCGCCAGCAGTCGATTTAGATATTCTAGGTATTATCAACTGGCCCGAATTTTGAGATGGCAATAGACGTGAAGGACTATAATGCGTTAAGAGCTCGCTCAAGTACTGCGGAGCTAAACCATTTAGTGCTTTGTAAGTAATCAACAATATTTAAAAATGTATACGATGTCTAATAGGCAGCCAATGCAGTGTTGACAGAACCGGGCTAATATGGTCATATTTCCTGGTTCTAGTAAGAACTCGAGCTGCAGCGTTTTGGACCAGCTGTAGTTTATTTTTTAAGCGTGCAGGGCAACCACCCAGTAGAGCATTACAATAATCTAGTCTTGATGTCATGAAAGCATTAACTAATTGTTATTTTGCTATTGCACCTATGCATTCCGTTAATTTTGTGAATTGGTAAGTTTCGTTAGGTTTTGAAGAAATATACAGCTGAGTATCATCGGCATAACAGTGAAAGCTAATTCCATGTTTCCTAATGATATGTCCTAATGGTAGCATGTACAGAGTGAACAGCAGCGGTCCTAGTACTGAGCCTTGTGGTACGCCATACTGAACTTGTGATCGATAAGACATCTCTTCATTTACTGCTACAAACTGATAACGGTCAGATAAGTATGATTTAAACCATGCTAGTGCAATTCCACTAATGCCAACATAGTTTTCTAGTCTATTTAAAAGAATGTTGTGGTCAATTGTGTCAAATGCAGCACTAAGATCAAGTAACACTAATAGAGAGATACAACCACGATCGGATGATAAGAGTAAATCATTTGTAACTCTAATGAGAGCTGTCTCAGTACTATGGTGCGGTCTAAATCCTGACTGAAAATCCTCGCAGATATCATTTCTTTCAAGAAAGGAACACAGTTGTGAGGATACTGCTTTTTCTAATATCTTTGACAGAAAAGGCAGATTTGAGATCGGCCTGTAATTGACTAATTCTGAAGGATCAAGTTGCGGTTTTTTAACAAGCGGTTTTATCATAGCCAGCTTAAAAGTTTTTGGTACGTATCCTAGAGACAAAGACGAATTAATGATATTAAGAAGAGGATCTATGATCTCTGGAAGCATCTCTTTCAATAGCTTAGTCGGTATAGGGTCTAACATACAAGTTGTCGATTTAGATGAATTAACGAGTTTGCAGAATTCTTCCTCTCCTATAGCAACAAATGAATACAATTTTTCCTCAGGGAGACTACAATGCACTCCCTGATGCGATACTGTAGTAGACGGTTGCATAGTTATAATTTTGTCCCTGATATTATCAATCTTATAAGTGAAGAAGTTCATAAAGTCATTACTGTGTTGGCCTGAAACTTCTGTGCTTGAAGCTTTCTTTTTCGTTAGTTTAGCCACTGTTTCAAATAAATACCTAGGATTATGTTTATTTTCTTCTAATAGGGTTGAAAAATAAGCAGATCTAGCAGCTTTTAAAGCCTCTCTGTAAGCAATCGAGCTCTCTTTCCATGAAATCCGAAATACCTCTAGTTTAATTTTCTTCCAGTTGCGCTCCATCACACACACACACCCTCACATACACCCTCACACACACACACACACACACACACACACACACACACACACACACACACACACACACACACACACACACACACACACACACACACTCTCTCTCACACACACCCTCTCACACACCCTCCCACACACACCCTCTCACACACCCTCCCACACACACCCTCACACACACACACACCCTCTCACACACACTCTCCCACACACACTCTCCCACACACACACTCACACACACACACTCTCCCACACACACACTCACACACACACACACACACACACACTCTCCCACACACACACTCTCCCACACACACTCTCCCACACACACTCTCCCACACACACTCTCCCACACACACTCTCCCACACACACTCTCCCACACACACTCTCCCACACACACTCTCCCACACACACTCTCCCACACACACTCTCTCACACACACACACACACACACACACACACACACACTCTCACACACACACTCTCTCTCTCTCACACACCCTCCCACACACACCCTCACACACACACACACCCTCTCACACACACTCTCCCACACACACACTCACACACACTCTCCCACACACACACTCTCCCACACACACACTCTCCCACACACACACACTCTCACACACACACACACTCTCTCTCTCTCTCTCTCACACACTCACTCTCTCATACACACACACACACACTCTCTCAGTCTCACACACACACAAAATGTGTTGATCATCAGTGTGTTTACGGTTCTCTCACTGGTCAGCTTTATTTCTACAGCTCTTTATACAGTACAGATGTTCACAGTGATAAACATGAACATGATGCTGAAACCTCAGATTCTGCTGTAACGAGGATCTTGTTCTCTGGTGGATCGTGTGAATCTGTGGCTCTTCTTTAATCATGTTTGTTTCTCCACAGAGAGACGAGAGATTCCTTTATTGTTTGTGTCTTAATTACTAATGGTGCGTCTTTTCTTCCGTCTCTCTTTCAGGCGTTACTGAGACGTTTCTTCTCTAAAGCTGCAGACGAGCGGCTTTCACAATGAGATTAACTGAGCCTCATTGAGCCGCTAAGAGCATTAGTGTGTGTGTGTGTGTGTGTGTGTGTGTGTGTGTGTGTGTGTGTGTGTGTGTGTGTGTGTGTGTGTGTGTGTGGGATCCACGCTAAGCTCATATTTGTGTTGCTGAAATTAATTTGATGCCTCTTTACATGTTAATCTGAGAGGGATTGATTTCTGTGGGACAAAGAGGCGAGCGAAGAACTCTCTGAGAGCTTGGCTGTAATTCTGTCAGTCGTTGCGTGTGTGTGTGTGTGTGTGTGTGTGTGTGTGTGTGTCGCTCTCTGATTTTATACTTGTGTCTCTTTACCAGGAGCTTCAGTTTGAAGCCGTTCTGCCACTGAACACACGATCTGCTGTTTCTAGCCTCATCTTATACCAAACAAGCCACACAAAATACTTCTCTTTATTCGTCTTCAGGGCTTTTCTTGTGTTTGTCCTTCAGATAAGTTAATCGCTGATTCAATAGACAAGCACATTTTTGTGTTGCAAATATAATTTATTCTGAAGCAGTATTCTCATGTGTTCAGTCATCTTTGACATATTTAAATCTGCATTATTATGATATTTGAACTTTTTTATAAAGGGCATTTTTTTCCCTAATCGTTTTAAATATGTGCATCATCTTTCGTTTTAAATTCTTAAATTTGATCAATAAATTCAATTAGAATAATAGACCAATAAAACTATAGGGCTGTTACCATTCAAATTAAATAATTTACACTGAAAAATTACAACTGGATTAAATAGTATTATGAGGTTGTTTTAAATATCTTTTGAATGTACAAAATAAATGTTTCAAATAATTATACTTTTTAACTTGAAACTAAACCACCAGTAGGTGGCGCCGTTCAAACGGCTGATTCGTTCAGGAATGAGGCAGTTCAAGTCAAGTCGTCACCTTTATTTATATAGCGCTTTTTACAATACAGATTGTATCAAAGCAGCTTCACAGTGATAACAAGAAAATACATCAAATTTTGTTTCTAGAGGAAAATTGCATCATCGTCCACCTTAAGGCAAATCAATAATATTGTTGAATATTTAAATGTCCCCAACTAAGCAAGCCAAAAGCCAAGGTGCCAGTGGCAAGGAGCAAAACTCCATCAGTGACAGAATGGAGAAAAAAACCTTGGGAGAACCCAGGCTCAGTCGGGGGCCAGTCCTCCTCTGGCCAACGAACCAACAGTGTATGTTTATGACTCAGGCAGCATTACAGGTCAGAAGTCAGATTGGATCAGAGCATTCAGAATATTATCCAGTTCCATCTGGTTGGAATTCGGAGTCATCATGCCAGTATGGAGACGAGTTTGAGGATCAGTGCCGATGCCTGTCATGTGACACCAGTTGTTTATAAATGAGTCATTGAATCTTCGACTCAACCAATTCGTTCATGAACTCCACTTGTCCCAGACAAGCGTTAATGTCCCTGATCTTGGTGATTGTTGTTTTAGTGTTGGCGCAGTGTGTTTTTTTTCTGTGCTTGTGTGTCGTAAACCTTTCATTGTGAAAAAAATTCTACATAAATGAGACAAATATATGAGCCACACAAACCTGATTTATACCTTTTCATTCTATCAAAAAATCACTTAAATGGAAACGCTCACTCTCACCCTCACTCTCTCACACACACACACACACACACACACACACACACACACACTGCTGTTGATGTGTGCACTAACACACACACACTCACTGAGCCGCTCCTGACACTCTGTCAACGCTCTAAATTATCCGCTCGACCGCAAGCGCCTGCCTAACGGCCGCTGCTGCACCGGGATCACAATCTCCCTGCAGTGTGTGTGTGTGTGAGAGAGAGAGCTGAACACCCACTGAAGATCGGCAGTCATTTTCCTGTAATGTTTTGCACATCTAATGCCCTCGTTTCCTTCTGCTGGTGTGTGTTCAGTAGTTCTACTGGTCCGTTCAGTAGTTCTGCTGGTGTGTGTTTCAGTAGTTCTGCTGGTGTGTGTTTCAGTAGTTCTGCTGGTCTGTTCAGTAGTTCTGCTGGTCTGTTCAGTAGTTCTGCTGGTGTGTTTCAGTAGTTCTGCTGGTGTGTTTCAGTAGTTCTGCTGGTGTGTTTCAGTAGTTCTGCTGGTGTGTGTTTCAGTAGTTCTGCTGGTGTGTGTTTCAGTAGTTCTGCTGGTGTGTGTTTCAGTAGTTCTGCTGGTCTGTTCAGTAGTTCTGCTGGTGTGTTTCAGTAGTTCTACTGGTCTGTTCAGTAGTTCTGCTGGTGTGTGTTTCAGTAGTTCTGCTGGTGTGTGTTTCAGTAGTTCTGCTGGTGTGTTTCAGCAGTTCTGCTGGTGTGTTTCAGCAGTTCTGCTGGTCTGTTCAGCAGTTCTGCTGGTCTGTTCAGCAGTTCTGCTGGTCTGTTCAGTAGTTCTGCTGGTGTGTTTCAGTAGTTCTACTGGTATCTTCAGTAGTTCTGCTGGTGTGTGTTTCAGTAGTTCTGCTGGTGTGTGTTTCAGTAGTTCTGCTGGTGTGTGTTTCAGTAGTTCTGCTGGTGTGTTTCAGTAGTTCTGCTGGTGTGTGTTTCAGTAGTTCTGCTGGTGTGTGTTTCAGTAGTTCTGCTGGTGTGTTTCAGTAGTTCTGCTGGTGTGTTTCAGTAGTTCTGCTGGTGTGTTTCAGTAGTTCTGCTGGTGTGTGTTTCAGTAGTTCTGCTGGTGTGTTTCAGTAGTTCTGCTGGTGTGTGTTTCAGTAGTTCTGCTGGTGTGTTTCAGTAGTTCTGCTGGTGTGTTTCAGTAGTTCTGCTGGTGTGTTTCAGTAGTTCTACTGGTCTGTTCAGTAGTTCTGCTGGTGTGTGTTTCAGTAGTTCTGCTGGTGTGTTTCAGTAGTTCTGCTGGTGTGTGTTTCAGTAGTTCTGCTGGTGTGTGTTTCAGTAGTTCTGCTGGTGTGTGTTTCAGTAATTCTGCTGGTGTGTTTCAGTAGTTCTGCTGGTGTGTTTCAGTAGTTCTGCTGGTGTGTTTCAGTAGTTCTGCTGGTGTGTTTCAGTAGTTCTGCTGGTGTGTTTCAGTAGTTCTGCTGGTGTGTTTCAGTAGTTCTGCTGGTCTGTTCAGTAGTTCTGCTGGTGTGTTCCAGTAGTTCTGCTGGTGTGTGTTTCAGTAGTTCTGCTGGTGGTGTGTTCATTAGTTCTGCTGGTGTGTGTTTCAGTAGTTCTGCTGGTGTGTTTCAGTAGTTCTGCTGGTCTGTTCAGTAGTTCTGCTGGTGTGTTCCAGTAGTTCTGCTGGTGTGTGTTTCAGTAGTTCTGCTGGTGGTGTGTTCATTAGTTCTGCTGGTGTGTGTTCATTAGTTCTGCTGGTGTGTTTTTCAGTAGTTCTGCTGCTGGTGTGTTTTTCAGTAGTTCTGCTGCTGGTGTGTGTTCAGTAGTTCTGCTGCTGGTGTGTGTTCAGTAGTTCTGCATGTGTGTGTTCAGTAGTTCTGCATGTGTGTGTTCAGTAGTTGTGCTGCTGGTGTGTGTTCAGTAGTTGTGCTGCTGGTGTGTGTTCAGTAGTTCTGCTGGTGTGTGTTCAGTAGTTCTGCTGGTGTGTGTTCAGTAGTTCTGCTGGTCTGTGTTCAGTAGTTCTGCTGGTGTGTGTTCAGTAGTTCTGCAACTGGTGTGTTCAGTAGTTCTGCTGGTGTGTGTTCAGTAGTTCTGCAACTGGTGTGTTCAGTATTTCTGCTGGTGTGTTCAGTAGTTCTGCAACTGGTGTGTTCAGTAGTTCTGCAACTGGTGTGTTCAGTAGTTCTGCTGCTGGTGTGTGTTCAGTAGTTCTGCTGGTGTGTGTTCAGTAGTTCTGCTGGTGTGTGTTCAGTAGTTCTGCTGCTGGTGTGTGTTCAGTAGTTCTGCTACTGGTGTGTTCCGTAGTTCTGCTGCTGGTGTGTGTTTGCTGGTGTGTGTTCAGTAGTTCTGCTGCTGGTGTGTTCAGTAGTTCTGCTGCTGGTGTGTGTTCAGTCGTTCTGCTGCTGGTTGTGTGTTCAGTAGTTCTGCTGCTGGTGTGTGTTCAGTCGTTCTGCTGCTGGTTGTGTGTTCAGTAGTTCTGCTGCTGGTGTGTGTTCAGTCGTTCTGCTGCTGGTTGTGTGTTCAGTCGTTCTGCTGCTGGTTGTGTGTTCAGTCGTTCTGCTGCTGGTTGTGTGTTCAGTCGTTCTGCTACTGGTTGTGTGTTCAGTCGTTCTGCTGCTGGTTGTGTGTTCAGTCGTTCTGCTGCTGGTGGTGTGTTCAGTCGTTCTGCTGCTGGTGGTGTGTTCAGTAGTTCTGCTGCTGGTGTGTGTTCAGTAGTTCTGCTGCTGGTGTGTGTTTGCTGGTGTGTGTTCAGTAGTTCTGCTGCTGGTGTGTTCAGTAGTTCTGCTGGTGTGTGTTCAGTCGTTCTGCTGCTGGTTGTGTGTTCAGTAGTTCTGCTGCTGGTGTGTGTTCAGTCGTTCTGCTGCTGGTTGTGTGTTCAGTAGTTCTGCTGCTGGTGTGTGTTCAGTCGTTCTGCTGCTGGTTGTGTGTTCAGTCGTTCTGCTGCTGGTTGTGTGTTCAGTCGTTCTGCTGCTGGTTGTGTGTTCAGTCGTTCTGCTACTGGTTGTGTGTTCAGTCGTTCTGCTGCTGGTGGTGTGTTCAGTC
>CM060625.1:25198536-25201036 GCA_030578275.1 Meda fulgida
CTCTGCCACCCTGACACACACACACACGTTCAGATGAAAGAGACTCCTTCTGCTTCTACCAATGGCTTTAAATGGTTAAAAATCACAGCTGATGTTTTTTCCGGTTGGTTCCGGACTGTAAGTATAATTGGTGCATTCAAGTCCTCCTGGGAAGTTTGTATTTACAAGTTGGAAAGTTGGAAATTCGATGTCAAGTCACTTTGATTGGAGCAAGATTGCGATGTAAAGATTTTTTAACTCTACTTCTACAAAATTATGATTTAAGAATGCATGTTTTGTTTTGTTTTGTTTTTTTAATTTTAAGGAGATGATGTAAATTGTATCATTATATATTATTTTGTACATGCAATTTAGCTAGTTTTATTGTAAATGGAAAAAAATGCTTTTATTCATTTCAACAAATTGACCATCGATACAGAAGCTGGTGCAATCGCTGCTACATGAGGCTCTTTCTCAGTGTTTCTGTCTCGTTTTACAGCACAAAAGCAAAATGACTGGAAATATTAAATCTTGTTAACTGAAAAACTGATCAAAATTAAATGACGTGCTTAAAACAAGTACAAATATCTGGCAGAAAAATAATCTTAATTTAAACAGGAAACAAGATTATTTTTTGACCCATTTGGTAGATATTTTGAAGCACAAACTTTTCAGAGATTTTTCATAAAACAAGACTTAATATCTTCACTCATTTTGCTTATCCAGTAAATGATACACTATATTGCCAAACGTTTTGGGACGTCTGCCTTTACATGCACATGCCTTTACAATCCAGTTCCTCCACACCAAACTCCTCATCCATGCCTTTATGACCTGCTTTGAGCACTGGAGCGCAGTCATGCTGGAACAAGAACATCACCAAACTCTTCATTCAAAGTTGGGAGCATGAAATTGTCCAAAATGTCTTGGTATGCTGAAGCATCAAGAGTTCCTTTAACTAGAACTAAGGGGCCGAGCCCTGAAAAACAACCCCACACCATAATCCCCCCTCCACCAAACAACCCCACACCATAATTCACCCTCCACCAAACAACCCCACACCATAATTCACCCTCCACCAAACAACCCCACACCATAATCCCCCTCCACCAAACAACCCCACACCATAATTCACCCTCCACCAAACAACCCCACACCATAATTCACCCTCCACCAAACAACCCTACACCATAATCCCCCTCCACCAAACAACCCCACACCATAACCCCCCCTCCACCAAACAACCCCACACCATAATCCCCCCTCCACCAAACAACCCCACACCATAATCCCCCCTCCACCAAACAACCCCACACCATAATCCCCCTGAGTCTGATGTTCGCAGTGTTGGACTGGTAAATACGATCTTTCCGACATGACTTGAATGAACCATATTAGCTGTGGAAGTGAAAGTTGAGCGCTGCACTGTGTGTGTGTGTGTGTTTGTGTTCTGCGCTGTGAGAGACAGTGTTCAGAGCTCAGCCAAATCTCACCTACTGTCCAGGAAGATGAGTTTCAGATCGAGACTTGCGCGGAACATGAACATGTTGCTGTGGAGTTTGATCTCCGTCACGCCGCTGGGAGGAAGAGACTGACCTACCGCCACCAGACCCACGATCTGATAGCAGGACTCGTACAGAGACACGTCCATCACGAACTGACGGAGCTTCAGGTACCCGCTGCAGTGAATCACCTGTGAGCATCAGACTGGTTCAGTGTTGCATGTGTGGTAGAAGTTCAGCAGTGAGTGGAGGCGACAGTAACTATAAGTGTTTTTGTATCTTTTTCTAATTTCATTTTAGTTATCGTTACTAGGAAACATTTCTTGTTTACTGTGCTTGTGTTTGGGTAAACAGTTTTGATAGTGAGGCGTGTGCAGCTGTATTCAATCACCACATTTCAGGTGGGTATAAAATCAAGGAGTTTACCGCAGCAGCGAACGCGGCAGCCCACGTGTGAAAACTATAACTGCGCAAGGACACCAACAAGGCACTTCGGTATTTTCTTGTTTTTTCCTTCCTTTTTCTACACAACTTGTTCTCATCTTTCTGTTTGTGACCTTTCTTCACTATGTGCTTCCAAATCCCTACTATTACTAACACACAAAAATCAAATGTCACACGTAGGAGGCTGTGCAATCCTAACAACCTGCGTACCTTTCCGGTGTCTTCTAGTACTTTAATCTCTTTTCCTATTGGTCTCTGGAATTGCCAGTTCGCTGTAAACAAAGCTGATTTCATTACATCTATTTCTAGTCATTCAGGTCTACGCTTATTGGCCCTGACTGAGACCTGGATCAGACCAGAGGACACTGCCAAACCAGCTGCCCTCTAAACTAACTTCACTTTCTCACACACCCCTCGCCTGACCGGAAGGGGTGGAGGTACTGGACTAATTATCTCCAACGATTGGAAATTTTATCCTTTACCACCTCTGTGTGACAACAGCTCATTAGAATCACATTCAATTACTATCACCAGTCCTATTAAAATACATTTTGTTGTTGTTTATCGTCCCCCAG
>CM060625.1:25211036-25236036 GCA_030578275.1 Meda fulgida
TGTGTCTGTGTGTGTGTGTGTGTGTGTTACCCTCAGGGAACAGGCCTCGGATCCTCAGGTAGCTGCTGGTGTGTGTGTGTGTGTGTGTGTGTGTGTGTGTGTGTGTGTGTGTGTGTGTGTGTGTGTGTGTGTGTGTGTGTGTGTGTGTGTGTGTGTGTTACCCTCAGGGAACAGGCCTCGGATCCTCAGGTAGCTGCTGGTGTGTGTGTGTGTGTGTGTGTGTGTGTGTGTGTGTGTGTGTGTGTGTGTGTGTGTGTGTGTGTGTGTGTGTGTGTGTGTTACCCTCAGGGAACAGGCCTCGGATCCTCAGGTAGCTGCTGGTCAGTCTGATGATGGACGCTTTGTCCAGCTGAGATGTGATCGCGGACGGCAGAGGCAATAGTTTGGCCAGCTCATAAAACTCTCCATTTTCCTTTTCTCTTCGTGTCTTCGCTGCATTCTTGGACTTTTCCTTCATTTCTCTCACATGCAGAAGATGGACGTGTTTTCACTGTAATAATGCTCACTCGCTACAACATGTTTCGCGGGTCATTGATGGTTTTTCCTGCGTGTTTTCCGTTTGTTGCCGTGAAAGACTGAAGCTTCCCGATAGTCCTGCTGTTTGCCAATGAAATTATATAAAATGAAACGACTGTAAATCACTGACGAATTTCTTCACTAAAACTGAAGGTCTTTCCAGAAAAGTCCTCCAATAAATCATCCAGATTTGGATTCTGATAACTTCTTCTGATATAGACAGTTGAACTCCATTTCATCGGGGAATCTCCTTTCGCTTTTGGCTTCGACGCGCTTTGATGATTTGATTTTAAAGATTTCAAAATGACAGATTACAGTGATGGAATAATACTAACTTCTAATAAATCCGTGAGGCTGAGGATACAAACAAATACAGGAAAGGATGAGTTCACGAACATCTGTTCAATATGTCGTTGTACTCCAGCCCTCCATTTCACGAGTTCGTGTTTATTTCCATTTTAAAACATTTTATTTTCTCTCTTTTTCTATTCCTCTCGACGCCTGAAAATTCCTCTCTAGACTCCTCAGATTCCGGTCAGCCTTTTCATCATTCCGGCGCTTTGATCGCCTGAGAGAGAGTGAGAGTGAAAGTGTGTGTGTGTGTGTGTGTGTGTGTGTGAGAGAGAGAGAGAGAGAGAGAGAGAGAGAGAGAGAGAGAAGGCGGTTCATGAAGACTGAATGACACTCGTGACGTCACAGTCTCTTGCGTGGGAGGAAGGATGGTGATGGTGATAAAGCAAAAAAAAGATCCCACTATATATTAAGTGGCTTTAAGTACTATTTACTTACATTGAAATTAATAATTTGATACAATGGATGTATTGTGTACATACATGTTTTACATTGTATTTGTTGACTTTGGAATTGGAAATTTCGATGTTATCTCTTAAGGACTGTATAGGATAAGCAACACTCGCCCTGGATGGGCCTATCAGAACCCAGGAACTCAGTCAACCACAGTTGTTTCCTTTTGATGTCTTTACTGGAGCATATGTTTGTGTGTGGTTTTATAGGATGCACACACACATAACACTCCAACTTGGATCGGCTCGCATTTCTTCCTCACAGAACACTTTGTGTCATCAATTAAAAGGGCAACAAGTCTTAAAGGGGCCACACACGCAAAGCCGTTTGTACAGCCGCCCCCAAATTGTATTCAATTTGATATTTAAGATGGTTGCGTGTGAGTTACCGATGCTGCAGTGGGTGTGTTGGGTTCTTCCGTATCTTCTGGAATGGGGGGTAGAGCCACCAGTCGAGCCACAGGTCTAGTATAAACCTTCCCTTGAACTTGGACGTCCACTGATCTCACTTGTGAGTCTTGACTGGGGTGTACTTGAACAACTCTTCCAACAGGCCAATGTGCTCTGGACTGTTGGGGATCCACTATCATGACTATCGTCCCCGTGGTTATATTAGGGAAGGTGCGGTGCCATTTCTGTCTGACCTGCAGGTTAGGAAGGTAATGGCGGATAAAGGAGGACCAGAAGTGGTCAGCCAGCACCTGGGAGTGTCTCCACCGACAACGACTTAGGCCTTCTTCTTTAGGGTATATGACTGCAGGCAGGGAGTTATCTAGCCGCCCCATGAGAAGAAGGTTGGGCGTTACCGGATCAGGATCAGCCACATTAGAAGATACATACCCAAGGGGTTTTGAATTAAGGATGTTCTCCACTTCAACCAACACATTCCTGAGTACTTCTTCTGATACAGTTTGTGCTCCAATGGTTGCAGATAGTGCCAATTTAATGGATTTTATCTCCCTCTCCCAAACTCCCCCAAAGTGTGGTGCTGCGGGTGGATTGAAATGGAATGCAATCTTCAGTGGTGCAAGTCTTTGCTGAAGATCAGGTGACATACACTGAAATGTTTCCCAGAGTTGCCTTTCCCCACCTCGGAAATTTGTTCCTTGGTCTGACAGTAATTCTACTGGGGAGCCTCTACGTGCAATAAACCTCCGAAGTGACATCTGAAAGGAATCAGTGTCCAAACTGTACAGAAGGTCTATGTGTACAGCCCGGGTGGTAAGACACTTGTAGAGGATTCCCCACCTCTTTTCTACTCGTCGACCAATCTTTACAAGGAAGGTACCGAAGCAATCCATCCCAGTTGAATGAAAGGCTGGCTTGTGGAGACGCAAGCGTGCTAAAGGAAGGTCTGCCATTCTGGGAATTGTAGGTTTGGCTCTCAGATGTTGGCATTCTGTACAGGCATGTTGTAAGCTGCGTATAGATGCTCTTCCTCTTAGAACCCAGAACTGTCGTCGTATTTCTGCAAACACCCGATCAGGGCCTGGATGACAGAGTCTTTTATCGTAATCTTGGAGGAGTAACTTCACAGCTGGATGTCTAGATTCTAGTACAATGGGATGTTTCAGGGCAGGATCTAAGGTTTCAGCCCGTCTTAGCCTACCACCAACCCGGATTAGATTAGTAGCTGTGTCATATTCTGGAGCTAGGGTAGGCGGCTATTATGTTGAAGAGCCTTGCCTGATTTCAGTCGTTGTAATTCCTCAGGAAAACTCTCATTTTGCACCTTCTGGAGCATGCATGTCTCTGCTGCTTGATACATGTTTGCTGTAGGTTCTCCTGACTGTCCAGCCCCCCATGTAGCTCCTGTGCAGTGGCCTTTACTAATTCTGTCCATGTCCTGTACTTATTGCCAGTTGGTTCCTCTAAAGCTACTACTCCACAGAATGCAGATTTCTTAAACTCAGATTTGTCAATCTCAGGGCGCTCTGTAGGGTTTGTGGGCCAGCTTTCAGGTGGAAGGAGCAGGAATGGGGGCCCCTGGCTCCATCTGTTAGGCTTAGCAAGTTCTTTCAGAGTCTTTCCCCTTGTGAGGTCGTCTGTGGGATTTTGACCTGAATTCACATATCGCCAGGCAGTGAAGTTGGTAAGCTCGTGGATTTCAGCCACTCTTGTACCGGCGAAAACTTTAAAATGGCAGGACTCTGATTTAATCCAGGACAGCACAGTGGTGGAGTCTGTCCAAAGAACTGTGTGGCGAAGAGACGAAGTTAACTCTTTCTCCAACAGGTTTGCTAACTGAGCACCAATTACAGCAGCACAGAGCTCCAAACGTGGCATTGACAGGACTCTTTTTGGTGCTACTCTAGAACGTGCCAGTACGAATGACAGATGAATCTTACCAAGCTGATCTTCGGTGCGCAGGTAAGTGACTGCTCCATATGAACTCTCTGAGGCATCGCTGAACACATGAAGGTCTGTAACAGATCTGGTTTGATCTACTGAAGTTGGTACATATGACCTTGGGAAACTAATCTTGTGAAGAAACTGCAGTTCACCTTCCCATTCGTTCCAGCTCTTGACCAAAATTTGGGGAAGTTGGGTGTCATCCCAGCTGCGCTGCTTGCTCCAAAGTTGTTGGACCAGTACTTTAGCCCTGGTCGTGAACGGAAGGATATATCCCAAGGGGTCGTACTGACTTGCTAAAACTTTATAAATAATCCTCATTGTAGGAGCGCCATGATTTATGGGCCGGTGACGGTACGTCAAGTCATCTACAAGGCAATTCCAGCTAAGACCCAATGTGGACTCCTGGACATCTGTCTTTTCATGAGCTAGCCAGAGTTCCAGACCATCCGATCTGGCTTCACATGGAAGATGGTGAATGACAGATGGCACATTGCTGGCCCATTGTCTCAACTCGAAGCGTCCTTCAGCTAACAGGTCCCTCAGCTTGTCAACCAATTGCTTAGCCTCCTCTGGTGACGACAAGCTCTGCAAGCAATTGTCAACGTAAAAGCACCGTTTGACAGAGAACCTCACATCTTCGTTAGGTTGACTATGTTCTCTCACATGCTGTTGTGAGGCAAAGGTAGCACAGCAGGGGCTGCAGGTTGTGCCGAATGGCAGAACTTGCCATTCAAAGACATCAGGTGGACCTTTCTCCTTTGAGTCACGCCAGACAAACCGAAGAAGTGGTCTATCCTCTGAAAGAAGGCGGACCTGATGAAACATGCCACGGATGTCTGCACTGATGGCCACTGCATGTTCACGGAATCTGAGCAAGACCCCAAGAAGTGATGAACCCAAGGTGGGGCCAGCGAGGAGTGAATCATTTAAACTGAGGCCACTGAACTGAAAGGAGTAATCAAACACCACACGATTCTTTTCATTGTGGCGCACCATATGGTGTGGAATGAACCAGGATTCACCATCTCTTTCCATATCTTCTGGAAGGAGCTTTCTGATAGCTCCGGACTGAACCAATTTCTGGATTTCTGAGGAATAAGCTTCAGCTTGTTGCGGGTCTCTGGCAAGTTTCCTCTCAGTACTTCGTAGGCGTGGCATGACAGCTTCCATAGTGGCATGAAGATAGGGCATGTCACACTTGCGTAACAAGGGTGTTGCATAGCGACGTATTCCATGCACCTCTACACGAACTGTCTTGGTTTCCAGTAACTCAATGGCCCTTTGGTCCTGCTTGGATCTTGTGTACTCCCTTTCATTCTGAAATGGCAAAACATCCACTTGCCACAGCCTTTCAACATTCTTGAACAGTTCTGTGGTGCTGAGAGGAATGGATATGTGGAGACACTGTTTTGGCTCAAGTCTCTGCTCCAACAGGCTGGTAGGGCCCTGGAGTGTCCATCCTAGTTTGGTTCTTATTGCAGCTGGACCCCCAGGTGGACCAAGTCTTACTGGCTTTATTGGTGAGATTATGTGAGTTTGATCTGCACCAACAAGGACAAGAGGTTTTGCCTTTTCAAAATACTGCAGAGGCTGTTGGCTGCTGTTGAGTCTGCTGTTGGCTGCTGACTGGCTGTTCACTGATCGATTGCTCCTGTCTGCCTCCCTGCCTGCTGTGAGTTTGTTTGCGTCGAGGCTGTAAGCTCTACGCCTCGTATTAGCTTTGTATTTCTTTCTGTTTTGAACCATCATTTACTATCATTCCTAGTTGTTTATATTACTAAATATAGTTTACCCACCATCTCAGATTAACCTTACATCGCTAGCTTCCGTTATTGTTAGCACAGAACGCGTGTTTACGCGCCACCCCGCGCTCATTTATTTATTATTTATTTTCTCTCGCGCGCCCGCGCCTTTGAGTTCATAAAAGCCCAGGTAAGTAAGAATCAGTCAACACAAACGGTGAGTAATGTCTTGTCCTGTTATTGTCACCTGTGTCACATGTCATATGTTTAGTGTAGCCTTCTCCGATGGCAATATAGGATTTATTTGTGATAAATGCAAGGAGACAGTCAGGCTGACGGAGAAGATTTCAGAGCTAGAGACACGCATCCAAACTTTAATTGAGGATAGTAAGGATAGTACTAGAGCTTTAGATACTATTTTGGATGCGCCTAGCATAGTGAACTCTGTACATGATTCGGTTCCGGCTGAAGTAGAGCCCACGCAGCAGGGCAGATGGGTGACCGTGAGAGATCGCTCTAGTCGCGGATTAAAAAACCACTCGTCCGTTCCGATTACCATAACAAATCGATTTGCCCCACTCAGTGAAAGACCCACTGAGAATTCTGTTGATTGTGCCCTGGTAATTGGTGATTCGATCACACGGAACGTGAAAATAGAGACACCAGCCACCATAGTCACATGTTTGCCGGGAGCCAGAGCGCCTGACATCAAAGCAAATTTAAAAGTGCTGGCTAATGCTAATCGTAAATTCTCTAAGATCATTATTCATGTCGGCACTAATGATGTTCGACTCCGCCAGTCGGAGATCACCAAAATTAATATTAAAGAGGTGTGTAAACTCGCAAGTACGATGTCAGGCACTGTAATTTTCTCTGGCCCCCTTCCTGTTCGCAGGAGTGATGAGATAGTTAGCAGATTGGCCTCACTCAATGGTTGGTTGTCTAAGTGGTGTCCGTTGAATAATATAGAATTCATAGACAATTGGAAAAGTTTTTGGGGCAAGCCTGACCTGTTGAAAAGAGATGGTGTTCATCCCTCCTGGGATGGTGCTGCTCTTCTCTCTAGTAATATGGCACATAGTCTTAGAGATAAAACATGACAATCTGGGGCTCAGGTCAGGAAGCAGACAGACTGGCTAAACCGACCGTCTGCTAGCGGCCTCGCGTCACCAAGGTCAGATAAATCCCATCACATAGAGCCTCTTTCACCTAGATATCATCATATAGAGACTGTGTCTGTTCCCCGAATTTGGAAATCCAAAAAACGTCAGGTAAAAAATTTAATTGATGTTCAACAAATAAAAAACAGATATAATACAGATGAACAAATGATAAAGCTTGGGTTGCTGAATATTCGATCCCTTACTTTAAAATCGCTCATAGTTAATGATATGATTTCAGATTATAATCTAGATGTGCTGTGTTTGACAGAAACCTGGCTAAAACCAAACGATTACATTACTTTAAATGAGTCAACCCCACAAGATTACTGTTATAAACATGAACCTCGTCTAAAACGCAAAGGGGGAGGTGTTGCTGTAATTTATAGTAATATTTTCAAAACCACTAAGAAATCTATTTTTAAATATACTTCTTTTGAAGTGTTGGTGCTTAATGTAAAAATATATAGTGTAAACGATAAATCACGTTTGAGATTTCTGCTGGCCACTGTATACAGGCCACCAGGGCACCATAAAGATTTTATCAAAGAATTTGCGGACTTTCTATCAGAATTAGTATTGGCTATCGATAAAGTACTAATTGTTGGTGATTTTAATATACATGTAGATAATGAAAAAGATGCATTGGGATTGGCACTTAAAGACATTGTAAACTCAATTGGAGTTAGACAACACGTGTCAGGACCCACTCATTGTCGTAATCATACTCTAGATCTAATATTATCACATGGAATAGATGTTGATGCCGTTGAAATTCTGCAGCAGAGCGATGACATCTCAGATCATTATCTAGTCTCATGTAAATTAGATTTAGCCAAGGCTGCAAAGCCGACTCCGTGTTATAAATATGTTAGACCTATAACTTCTGCCACTAAAGATTGCTTTATCAATAATCTTCCTAATAAGTTTCATCATCTCAGCATCCCGGATAGCTTAGAAGAACTCGATATTGCAACAGAAACTTTTAACTCTCTCTTTTCCAGCACTTTAGACGCAGTTGCTCCGTTGCGCTTAAAGAAGATTAAAGAAAATAGTCCAACGCCGTGGTACAACGAGCACACTCAGGCCCTTAAGAGAGCAGCCAGAAAAATGGAGCGCAACTGGAAGAAAACAAAACTAGAGGTATTTCGGATTTCATGGAAAGAGAGATCGATTGCTTACAGAGAGGCTTTAAAAGCTGCTAGATCTGCTTATTTTTCAACCCTATTAGAAGAAGATAAACATAATCCTAGGTATTTATTTGAAACAGTGGCTAAACTAACGAAAAAGAAAGCTTTAAGCACAGAAGTTTCCAAGCAACACAGCAGTAATGACTTTATGAACTTCTTCACTTATAAGATTGATAATATCAGGGACAAAATTATAAAAATTATAACTATGCAACCGTCTACTACAGTATCGCATCAGGGAGTGCATTGTAGTCTCCCTGAGGAAAAATTGTTTTCATTTGTTGCTATAGGAGAGGAAGAATTCTGCAAACTCGTTAATTCATCTAAATCGACAACTTGTATGTTAGACCCTATACCGACTTAGCTACTGAAAGAGATGCTTCCAGAGATCATAGATCCTCTTCTTAATATCATTAATTCGTCTTTGTCTCTAGGATATGTACCAAAAACCTTTAAGCTGGCTATGATAAAACCGCTTGTTAAAAAACCGCAACTTGATCCTTCAGAATTAGTCAATTACAGGCCGATCTCAAATCTGCCTTTTCTGTCAAAGATATTAGAAAAAGCAGTATCCTCACAACTGTGTTCCTTTCTTGAAAGAAATGATATCTGCGAGGATTTTCAGTCAGGATTTAGACCGCACCATAGTACTGAGACAGCTCTCATTAGAGTTACAAATGATTTACTTTTATCATCCGATCGTGGTTGTATCTCTCTATTAGTGTTACTTGATCTTAGTGCTGCATTTGACACAATCGACCACAACATTCTTTTAAATGGACTGGAAAACTATGTTGGCATTAGTGGAATTGCACCAGCATGGTTTAAATCATACTTATCTGACCGTTATCAGTTTGTAGGAGTAAATGAAGAGATGTCTTATCGATCACAAGTTCAGTATGGCGTACCACAAGGCTCAGTACTAGGACCGCTGCTGTTCACTCTGTACATGCTACCATTAGGACATATCATTAGGAAACATGGAATTAGCTTTCATTGTTATGCCGATGATACTCAGCTGTATATTTCTTCAAAACCTAACGAAACTTACCAATTCACAAAATTAACGGAATGCATAGCTGATATAAAAAATTGGATGACTAGTAATTTCCTACTACTAAACTCTGAAAAAACAGAGATTCTAATTATTGGACAAAAAACTTCCACACGTAATAACCTAGAATACTGTCTAACACTTGATGGCTGCTCTGTTAAGTCTTCGTCGTCGGTTAGGAACCTGGGTGTGCTCTTTGATAGCAATCTTTCATTTGAAAGTCATGTGTCTAGTATCTGTAAAACCGCATTTTTCCATCTTAAAAATATATCTAAATTACGACATATGCTCTCATTAACAAATGCGGAACAATTAGTTCATGCTTTCATGACAACAAGACTAGATTATTGTAATGCTCTACTGGGTGGTTGCCCTGCGCGCTTAATAAATAAACTACAGCTGGTCCAAAACGCAGCCGCTCGAGTTCTTACTAGAACCAGGAAATATGACCATATTAGCCCGGTTCTGTCAACACTGCATTGGCTACCTATTAAACATCGTATAAATTTTAAAATATTGTTGATTACTTACAAAGCACTAAATGGTTTAGCTCCGCAGTACTTGAGCGAGCTCTTAACGCATTATAGTCCTTCACGTCTATTGCGATCTCAAAATTCGGGCCAGTTGATAATACCTAGAATATCAAAATCGACTGCGGGCGGTAGATCCTTTTCCTATTTAGCACCAAAACTTTGGAACAGTCTTCCTACCATCGTCCGGGAAGCAGACACACTCTGTCAGTTCAAAGCTAGACTAAAAACACATCTCTTTGACCTAGCATACACATAATATATTATAGACTTCTATAACTCAATGTTAGGCTGCATAGATTAGGTCAGCCGGAACTGGGAACACTTCCCTTAAATCCTGATGTACTCGTTACATCATCATAAGAAGAATGGCATCTACGCTAATTTTAGTGTCTTTGTTTATCCCGAGGTTTTCCCGCAGCCGACCGGATCCAGGCCGTATCCAGATCTGACTAGGAGCTTTGCCTGGACCCGATGACAACGCAGTGCTGAAGTGCCAACTAGCCTCTCCCTATGGAGGATCCCTTTCCCACTCTACAGATAAAATGTTGTGATTCCGGTTCGCGTACCCACCCCGAAGTGATAAAATAAAACAAAATTCTGTATCAAATTACAGTTACTGTAAATCCGGCCTCTAGTTCATAAACGCCAGAGGAGAACTGGCCCCCGACTGAGCCTGGGTTCTCCCAAGGTTTTTTTTTCTCCATTAGGTCACCTGATGGAGTTTTTTTTTTTTTTTTTTGGACACCAGTAGGTCACTTGATGGAGTTTTTCGGTTCCTTGCCACTGTTGCCTTTGGCTTGTTCAGTTGGGGATATTCAAAATAATTAACCAAGCATTAATACCATTGATCAGCCCTACCAAACGTGGATGTTTTTTCACTAAGAAACAAACATTGTTATGTTATTTGATTGATATTGTGAAGCTGCTTTGATGCAATTTATATTGTGAAAAGCGCTATATAAATACACTTGACTTGACTTGACAGTGGTAGTCCAACCAAGTGTTTGTATTGCTTCTGCAGCTTTGGAATTGGATAAGAGTGATCAACGAGATCAAGCTGTGGGGCAGTAAAGGCTCTGGATATGAGATATCGCTTCTTCGGATTGGAGTATGAAGAAATGGAGAATGAGACTGAAGCTCCATCAAGGGTTTGCACATCATGACGGATTGTTCTTAGAGCTAAGCTTTCTTGTGTCCCTTTTAAGCCAAGCTTCTGCGCTGCCTCTGACAGGAGCATTGTACGCTCAGAGCCATCATCAAGGATTGCGAATGTGTCCAGTGTGCAATTGCCATGGTGTAAGAGCACTCTGACAAATTTTAATAAAACCTTATTACTGCTGACTGGTTTGTTCAGGTACAACGTTTGGGTCGCTGAGCTGACTAGGCAAGCCTCTGTTTTGGATACCTTTATGACAGGCCTCTCATTTACCTCATGGAGGATTCGTAGATGCTTTCTCTGACAAAGCGGACATGTTTTTTTTAGACCACAGTGGATAGCCTGATGAGCAAGGCCACACCGCCAGCATCGCCTACTGGCGTGTATCCACTCTGAGAGCTGATCTTTGGTGAGGGTTGGAATTTTGGGGCATTGACTGAATGCATGATCAGAGTTCTGACAGTAAGAACAATATACTGAGGGCCTACTCTTAGCTTTCTCATCAACCTTGGCAGAAGAATGTGTAGAGTTTGTTACCTCAGCACTGTTCCCAGACCCAGTCAGTACAGTGGCATTGGTTCGGCGTGACCATGGAGCTACCAGAGATTCTCGTTTGGGCCGGCTTTCTCCTCTTGCTGACTGATCATCATAGCTTTGGCACCAAGATTCATATTTTAGCCAATCGGCCAGATCCATCAATGAATATGTCACCCCAGGCCGATGTAACATGTGGCGGCGAAAATCGACCCGTCTTTCAGGTGGCAGCTTACTGAGGAGGCGTGCAACATGCGACCCACACTGCAACTCAATGCTACCCGCCTGGCCCAATGTCTTTAGCAGACCAACTAGAGACTGCACTTGAAGGGAGAACTTTTCAAAGGCTGATGGGTCATTGCGGCTTATATCAGGAGAATCAAGAATAGTAGTAATCCTTTTTAATGCTACCTGGTGGGGCTGACCGAACCGTTCATTGAGGGCCATCATGGTGTCTCTTTAAGGTGTATGGGAGTGCAAGAAGGAGTCTGTTATTAGACAAGCATCGTCCAATTTCAGATGGTCAACCAGGACCTGATATTTGAACATTTCAGTACTGTCAGGTGGCAAGAGGTTGTCTAAGGCCATTTTTAATCGAGCAAACTCACTTGGGTCTTTGTTGCGGAAAAATGGAATGGTGGGGCATGGTCCTTTGTAATATTTCTCAGTCAGCTCCATAGATGCCATGGGAGGTGCCATATTATAGGATGCCATTCTGTGATGTCCAGAATTTGGACATGTGGATGATTCCCATGGGTGGTCATAAACATACTGAGGACTTATCGTTTGGGCAGGGTATGGATCATACCTCAGCTGCTCATCATACTGACTTGGATGACAGAAATCCATAGTCTTCTCCACTGAAGTGAGTCGGGGACTGAAAGTTGGTGTGGCCCTTGTACTGCTGTAAAGCCTTTGCTTGTCGTGCTTATTCATAATTACTGGCTCTTCGTATGTGATAGGTGGAGGAGGCTCTGGCCAGTCTTCACTCACGTGCTCTGCATTGTGGAACTTAACTGATGGACGATTAGACTGGATCTTATGAGTAGATAAAGGCCTTTGGAGACTACAGGCTCTGTCTAAAAGCTGAATCAACTCGTCTTTGGCTGTCTCAATTCGTTTAAGGTCAGTTTTAACGGCCTGCTGTGTTTCAAGGAGTCTGGCATTCTCCTCTGAGATCCTTTGCAACATTATAGAGCTAGCATCTGACCGATCGCTCTGGTATCCATCACCAAGGGGAAGGGACTCTGCATTGGATTCAAACTGTAGTCGATTCGGATATTGTGGTGATGACTGGTAGAAAGAGTTGGAAATGCGCTGCTGTAGAGGGTTTGGTAGGTCATGATGCTCATCCCTGACAGTCAGCCTCGAAGGTGAATAAAAGGTAGGTGAACTGTGTGCTCTTTGAGGTTTTGCTGCAGATACTTTATTGCATGATGAAGAGTAATCGTCATCAGAAAACTCCACTGCTGCTTCTCTCGTACTGATTGGTGGAGCTGATTTATGAAGATTTCGGAAATCCACCTCATAATCTTGTAAATAAGCTGGACGGCGCTTTGGGCGAACCGAAGGGTTTACTGGTGCAGAACTGGCTGACATCTTAATCCAGGGAAGTGTAATCCGTCTCGAAGGACCATTTGTTGACTTTGGAATTGGAAATTTGAATGTTATCTCTTAAGGACTGTATAGGATAAGCAACACTCGCCCTGGATGGGCCTATCAGAACCCAGGAACTCAGTCAACCACAGTTGTTTCCTTTGATGTCTTTACTGGAGCATATGTTTGTGTGTGGTTTTATAGGATGCACGCACACATAACACTCCAACTTGGATCGGCTCGCATTTCTTCCTCACAGAACACTTTGCGTCATCAATTAAAAGGGCAACAAGTTTTAAAAGGGCCACACACGCAAAGCCGTTTGTACAGTACTTATATTTTGAAAAATACCTGCATGTAGTTACAGCTGCAATAAATGTATGTAATTGCACTGTTGACCCTTCCACCTTAATCCACCCTTAAAGTTACCCATACCAGCACACCTGTCCCTAACCGTACCCGTATCACACTTCAATAGCAGCAAAAATATTTTACAATACAACTTGAACACAATAAGTACATTGTACTTATCTTTCGATGTAAGTACATAATACTTAAAGCCACTTAATATAAAGTGGGACCAAAACATATATATATATATATATATATATATATTTATTGACTGTCTTACCAAATTAGTTTTTTTTTCTATATTAGCCTAAAATTTACTTTTAACAATGTAATAATCAGTTTCTGTGTCTGTCTGAATTATTATGCAGTGTTTGACACTATAGATCATCAAATACTCTTAGATCGACTACAAAATTACACTGGTATTCAGGGACAGGCATTAAGGTGTTTAAGATCGTTCCTATCCGTTGCCATTTTGTCTATTTAAATGGGGGAAAATCTAAGATAACGTCAGTAAATAATGAGTGCCTCAAGGATCTGTGTTAGGCCATCTTCTATTCTCAATATATATGCTGTCACTTGGTAATATTATAAGGTACGCAAACGGAATTCCCCACAGCGCTTTATCTGTAGAGTGGGAAAGGATCCTCCATAGGGAGAGGCTAGTGGACTTCAGCACTGCATGTCATCGGGTCCAGGCGAAGGTAGTCAGATCTGGAGTGTGTGCGTGTGCGTGTGTGTGTGTGTGTGTGTGTGTGTGTGTGTGTGTGTGTGTGTGTGTGTGTGTGTGTGTGTGTGTGTGTGTGTGTGTGTGTGTGTGTGTGTGTGTGTGTGTGAGTGTGTGTCCAGGCGAAGCTCCTATAGTCAGATCTGGATACGGCCTGGATCCGGCTGGCTGGAGGAAAACCTTGGGATAAACAAAGACACTAAAATTAGCGTAGATGCCATTCTTCTTATGATGTAACGAGTACATCAGGATTTAAGGGAAGTGTCCCCAGTTCCGGCTGACCTAATCTATGCCTCCTAACATTGAATTATAGAAGTCTATAGTGTATTATGTGTATGCTAGGTCAAAGAGATGTGTTTTTAGTCTAGCTTTGAACTGACAGAGTGTGTCTGCTTCCCGGACAATGGTAGGAAGACTGTTCCAGAGTTTTGGTGCTAAATAGGAAAAGGATCTACCGCCAGCAGTCGATTTAGATATTCTAGGTATTATCAACTGGCCGGAGTTTTGAGATCGCAATAGACGGGAAGGACTATAATGCGTTAAGAGCTCGCTCAAGCACTGCGGAGCTAAACCATTTAGTGCTTTGTTAGTAATCAGCAATATTTTAAAATGTATACGATGTTTAATAGACACACACACACACTGATGACCACAGTCTTCCTCTGACATCTGGGAGGAAGGTTTTCTTTCAGGTCAAGCACTCAGATGAGTTGAGTAGAATAAACTTGTTCGCATGTTGCACTAATTACCATAAAACATTCTCTCCATACAAGCTAGAATATGTATTTATAATAAACAACAGCCTTTATCGAACCTGGCATGCAGTGGTGTAAAGTATTGGAGTAAATGTAATTATACTGTATCTTTTTGGTTACTTTGTAGTTTTACTGAGTATCAAATATATTAGCAACTTTTTTGAATAATTACATGTACTGTTTACTCCAATACATTTGTGATGAGTAATGCAATTACACGTTACATTTTGCATCGCACCAACTTTTTCTGCAGCAGTTTGTTTCTTCTGTAAAGAAGCATTATCTCCGTCTAACTATAGCTTGTGTTTCGCCTTTACTCGCTAAACTGGTCAACTCGCCACTTTACATGAATGCAAGTGCGTTAGCAGGTAGTTGCTCATTCGCAGGTGTTCGATTTATGAGATGAGGTCATGAGGAGGTCATGAGGAGGTCATGATGAGGTCATCATGAGGAGGTCATGTTGAGGTCATGAGGAGTTCATGAGGAGGTCATAAGGAGGTTATCATGAGGAGGTCATGATGAGGAGGTCATGATGAGGTAATGATGACCTCATCATTACCTCATCATGAGGAGGTCATGATGAGGTAATGAGGAGGAGGTCATGATGAGGTCATGATGAGGTAATGATGAGGTCATGATGAGGTCATGAGGAGGAGGTCATGATGAGGAGGTCATGATGAGGTAATGAGGAGGAGGTCATGATGAGGTCATGATGAGGTCATGAGGAGGTCATGATGAGGTAATGAGGAGGAGGTCATGATGAGGAGGTCATGATGAGTTAATGAGGAGGTCATGAGGAGGTCATAAGGAGGTTATCCTGAGGAGGTCATCATGAGGTAATGAGGAGGAGGTCATGAGGAGGTCATCATGAGGAAGTCATGATGAGGTAATGAGGAGGAGGTCATGATGAGGAGGTCATGAGGAGGTCATGATGAGGTGATGAGGAGGTCATCATGAGGAGGTCATGATGAGGTCATCATGAGGAGGTCATGTGGAGGTCATCATGAGGAGGTCATGATGAGGTAATGAGGAGGAGGTCATGATGAGGTAATGATGAGGTAATGAGGAGGTCATGATGAGGTCATGAGGAGGTCATGAGGAGGAGGTCATGAGGAGGTCATGATGAGGTCATAAGGAGGTTATCATGAGGAGGTCATGATGAGGAGGTCATGATGAGGAGGTCATGATGAGGAGGTAGTGATGAGGTAATGAGGAGGTCATGATGAGGTCATCATGAGGAGGTCATGATGAGGTAATGAGGAGGAGGTAATGAGGAGGTCATGATGCGGTAATGAGGAGGAGGTAATGAGGAGGTCATGATGAGGTAATGAGGAGGAGGTAATGAGGAGGTCATGATGAGGTAATGAGGAGGAGGTCATGATGAGGTAATAAGGAGGAGGTCATGATGAGGTAATGAGGAGGTCTTGATGAGGTTTTACTTAAGTTTTTACTTTACTTTTTAATTTTACTTAAGATTATTTTATTTATCAACCATATTGATGATATCTTTTTGAAGGATGTTGGTTTACTTATGGCATTCTTGTGCACTTGAGCTGAACTGAGACTTGAGAGTTTGTAGACGTTTAAGAGGCTGTTGTGTTGACCTTTATATTTATGTGTTCAGTTTTATTTTGATTTTAGAAATTATGATTTCTCATATTACAAATCAGTTGTTTCTTATTTTCACTAGTATGGTGTTGAGGGCTTGTGTATTTTTGAGCCTATGTTCAGTATGAGTAACATTTTTAAGTACTGTTCAAATTAACAGTAATTGTAATGGAGTATTTTCTACTGTGAGGTGTCTGTACTTTACTCCAGTACTTTCAGCACGGTAACATGTTTAACAGTAACGGAGGAGGAGCAACAGCACTTACTGAATGAGTCCGCTGGAGGCCCGGTTCTACGGGGGTGCTTGAGGGTGCTAAGCACCCTCAAATAAAAGTGAAAGCACCCTCAGATGAAATTATTAATAGCACACATGTAGTAAACGAGATTTCGCCGACAATAGAATCACAGACGGATTTCGCACACATACAAAATAAATCCATTAACACGATTTTTCAAATCAGAATTTATTTAATTATGCTTTCATGTTTAATGAATGTATTTGGTTGTGTCCTTTTGCGATCGTGATACGCATAGGTGAAGCTGTCTCTTAAATTGCCCACTTTGCTTGCGTGTTTAGTCAGGAAATTAGTTCGCTGACTTTCTGAGACGGGGCTTTAGGTAGCCTAAAAATATGAATTGTCCATTTTTCATCATAGACATAAGATATTGGCTCAAGAAAGCTCAAACCTCTACTAGTGACAGCAGTGAACCCCGCCCTACAACCTCACTCTCACCTCTTGACACCCCTGCAAACACCGGCGACAAACCTAGTGTCGCGGCCGATGGCGCCGCCGCCGAGTGACCTTAATCTTTAAATCAGCTGTTTTGTTCAAAAGGACTGATTCATTGTCGTCAGACACTAAATGTTTAAAATGTAAGTTACTTATATTAATTTCATTATTCAACTGCAGAATAAAATCAATTTCAATACTTCATACATTTGCAATAGGCCTACTGCTGATATTTGGGAAAAACAGCACTCTTTGTGTAACATTTCTTAACTACATCATATGATATAAATGTAAAGAACAAAAACTCGTAAAGGGCATTCCCTCCTATTTTGAATTTTGACCATTCTAACTGCATTCTAACTGCAGTAAATCACTCTAAATGCATCCCCGGTCTCCCTATCTCCCTACTATTTTCAGACTGATGACGATTGGGAGCCATTTCCTATGTTTATGTAAGCAGTAAGCACCCTCACTATTTTCAGAAGCACCCTCAGTGATTTGGTTCTAGAACTGGGCCTGCGCTGGACTGATGGAACACAGACAGAATAAAGTGCCAGAGATGAAACTGCTGGATTCCCAAAGTTTCCCAGAACACACAGAGGAAAATATACGAGCTGTCGAGCTCTGATGATTAATGAGAAGAGCGGTGTATTTAATACCTATAATAAGTGCTTTGTTGATAAAATCATATTCACTCTTACAGACTCTGCATTAGTTTTGAATTGTTTTTGATCTCTAAATATTCAGTGTATTGAATCTGCAACCAAAGTTTTCTTAATTTGTGTTGTTTGACAAATGTAAAATCAAGCAATTATTGAAAACAAATTGGGGTTAAACTTATTGTGTTCGTGTAACAGTGTAATAATACATTTAAGTATTGAGTAATAATACTAACCCCAACCTTAGCGTTTGGTTTAGGGTACGTTGCATGTAATTATTTGTAATTTATAGTTATTACTACAGTAACTACATGTAACATGTGTAACAAGGACACTGTAAAATAAAGTTACCCCAATTTGCCATTCATGATTATACATGATTTCATATAGGGATCCACATATCCCACAACACTCCAAATAAATGTATTTTATTCATATATCATTTAAAAAAAAGAGTCTGTGAACAGGTTGTAAGTTTAGACCAAATGAAGTGATAAAGTAAGTTAAAGTTAAAACACAAAACCCCTCCTGACTTTGACATTTATGATCATAAAACCAGATGGAAATCTGCGTTCATTTCCTCCTGTCGCTGTAACCTGTAACAGATGCGGGTTCTAGAAGCATCACTTCTGCTGCTTAATTCGAATCTGTTTCATATATTTGTGTGCAGAGCTTCAAACCGAACATGTACTTTTTTGCTATTTATATATCTATATACAGTATATATTTTTATTTTATCTTTTACCTAAAGAGATACATGTCTCTGAGGAGTTCTGAAAGACAATCATTCAGGCTAAAAATGTTCTTCTGTATTTGGCATTTGTCAATGTCACGTTGTCATGTGAAATGTGTGGGTGCGTGTGCGTGTGCGTGTGTGCGTGTGTGTGTGTGTGTGTGTGTTTTGTGTATGACAGTAATAATAATAATTTCAGTCATAAAAATGACATTCGGATATTGCTGTACTCTATTAGATGCGATAAACAATAAAAGCAGACCAACTCATCTTTACATATTTTGTTCAATATTTGTTATTATTCACTTTTTCAAGTTAAGGTTGCATTTAAAAGAATTTATGCTAAAGGTTGAAAATATTATATTGTAATGTTTATTCGTATGAAATGAACAGATGTTTTATGGAACTGCTATATGCACTGATGCTCAGTTGAGCTTCTTTCATCTACAGGTCCTTCTAAAAAAATTAGCATATTGTGATAAAGTTCATTATTTTCCATAATGTAATGATAAAAATGAAACTTTCATATGTTTTAGATTCATTGCACACCAACTGAAATATCTCAGGTGTTTTATTGTTTTAATACTGATGATTTTGGCATACAGCTCATGAAAACCCAAAATTCCTGTCTCAAAAAATTAGCATATCATGAAAAGGTTCTCTAAACGAGCTATTAACCTGATCATCTGAATCAACTAATTAACTCTAAACACCTGCAAAAGATTCCTGAGGCTTTTAAAACTCCCAGCCTGTTTCATTACTCAAAATCGCAATCATGGGTAAGACTGCCGACCTGACTGCTGTCCAGAAGGCCATCATTGACACCCTCAAGCAAGAGGGTGAGACACAGAAAGACATTTCTGAACAAATAGGCTGTTCCCAGAGTGCTGTATCAAGGCACCTCAGTGGGAAGTCTGTGGGAAGGAAAAAGTGTGGCAAAAAACGCTGCACAACGAGAAGAGGTGACCGGACCCTGAGGAAGATTGTGGAGAAGGACCGATTCCAGACCTTGGGGGACCTGCGGAAGCAGTGGACTGAGTCTGGAGTAGACACATCCAGAGCCACCGTGCACAGGCGTGTGCAGGAAATGGGCTACAGGTGCCGCATTCCCCAGGTCAAGACACTTTTGAACCAGAAACAGCGGCAGAAGCGCCTGACCTGGGCTACAGAGAAGCAGCACTGGACTGTTGCTCAGTGGTTGCATGTCATTCGGAAATCAAGGTGCCAGAGTCTGGAGGAAGACTGGGGAGAAGGAAATGCCAAAATGCCTGAAGTCCAGTGTCAAGTACCCACAGTCAGTGATGGTCTGGGGTGCCATGTCAGCTGCTGGTGTTGGTCCACTGTGTTTTATCAAGGGCAGGGTCAATGCAGCTAGCTATCAGGAGATTTTGGAGCACTTCATGCTTCCATCTGCTGAAAAGCTTTATGGAGATGACGATTTCATTTTTCAGCACGACCTGGCACCTGCTCACAGTGCCAAAACCACTGGTAAATGGTTTACTGACCATGGTATTACTGTGCTCAATTGGCCTGCCAACTCTCCTGACCTGAACCCCATAGAGAATCTGTGGGATATTGTGAAGAGAAAGTTCAGAGACGCAAGACCCAACACTCTGGATGAGCTTAAGGCCGCTCTCGAAGCATCCTGGGCCTCCAGAACACCTCAGCAGTGCCACAGGCTGATTGCCTCCATGCCACGCCGCATTGAAGCAGTCATTTCTGCAAAAGTGTTCCCGACCAAGTATTGAGTGCATAACTGAACATAATTATTTGAAGGTTGACTTTTTTTTGTATTAAAAACACTTCTTTTATTGCTCGGATGAAATATGCAAATTTTTTGAGACAGGAATTTTGGGTTTTCATGAGCTGTATGCCAAAATCATCAGTATTAAAACAATAAAAGACCTGAAATATTTCAGTTGGTGTGCAATGAATCTAAAATATATGACAGTTAAATTTTGTATCATTACATTATGGAAAATAATGATCTTTATCAGAATATGCTAATTTTTTGAGAAGGACCTGTATATGGCAGGAAAGTCGCAAATATTTAGATCAACTTTTTGTGCACAATCCTGCCCTCTAGTGTTTCAACCACTTTCTCAAAACCTGTGCTCAAAATCAAACAATGCTTTCAGATCATACACACATCAGTCAATATATAAACACTACAGATCATTCGTCAGACACTACATCAATAAATGGAGAACCGCATCCAGAGCATGAGGTTACAGAAATAAAGTATATTGTATTTACGGCTGCTGCAAAAAACTTCAATCATCAAAAAAGACACAATCATCATATAAACAGGCTAACGTGTTTAAACGGCTGGTGTTGTGCTGTTAGATGAAGCTGCTGAGTGCGTGTGTGTGTGTGTGTGTGTGTGTGTGTGTGTGTGCGTGTGCGCGTGCGTGTGTGTGTGTGTGTGTGTGCGCGCGTGTGCGTGTGTGTCACGTCATCTTCATTTATAGCGCTTTTACAGTTTTTACTAACTGCTTACACACATTTTCAAAACTAAGTCTCCTTTTTTCAAAACTCTACACACAATTCTCAAAACTGCACACACAAAATGCAAAATGCCTCACATCTTCAAAATGCCACACTGCATTCAAAATGCCATAAAAACACGTCAGAATGACGCATTTGCATCAAATGGAAAACACTTCTTTCATAATAATAAATTTTTGGATAAACCATGTAAACACTGCTGTTCTAAATCAGCTTCGTTCTTTCATAGGCTTATATCTACATTTCAATACAATGTTCTACAGTGAAAGTAATCTGCTGAGAGGGGTAACAAGTACACCGGAAACGCCAATGCAATGTACAAACAGAAAATATTTATTAGGCCATGTTGTATACATTAGCATACAACAAAACTATAAACATTTACGTAAACCAAAAGTATATTCTTTACAGTAGAATACAGTAAATTGTGTGTGGGGTCCCGGTCCAGGAATTGGCAGGGGGGGGGGGGGGGGTGCAGTCCCCAGTGCTAAGCTTCATCTCTTCTCCGAGCTGGGTCTGGCCACAATACTTCGTCCACATCACAAGATACGTTTTCTCTTGCCAAACATCGAGGGAAGTATCTCCTAGCATGGCGTATCCAACCTTGGACAGAGGCAACCTCTATGTCCCCACATGCGTCCTCCATTGCCTGGAGAAGCGGCATGCGGGCTTAAGGTTGGCAATCATACACTTTCCAGCGCCAGGCTGAGAAGAATTCCTCTATGGGATTTAGAAAAGGTGAATATGGAGGTAGGTACAAAACTACAAATTGTGGATGGGTGGCAAACCAGTTTTGGACCAGAACAGCCCGGTGAAAACTAACATTGTCCCACACAACCACAAATCTAGCAGGCTCCTGATCTGGATCAGGGACAAGCATTGTGTGAATTGCATCCGGAAAAGTGAGTATATGGCCGGTGTTGTACAGACCCAGTGTGGCATTGTGATGGAGGACCCCGTTTTGAGTGATGGCAGCACACATGGTTATATTACCCCCACGCTGTCCAGGGACATTGGTAATTGCCCTCTGTCCTATTACATTTCGTCCACGGCGCCTGGTTTTGGTGAGGTTGAAGCCAACCTCATACACATAAATAAATTTGTGGCGAATTACATGGGCATCCATCTCCAATACTCTCTGTAACAGACAAAATTATATACAGATGAGTAAATATGGTATGTCTGAAGAACTGGAAGTAGTGTTGCATACATACCTCTACAAAGTCATGTCGCAGATTCTTGACTCTGTCAGAGTTTCTCTCAAATGGCACCTTGTAAAGTAGTTTCATCGTCACTTGGTGCCGTTGGAGGATGCGTTGTATGGTCGACAGGCTTACAGCATTGATGTTGTTGAATATGGTGTCATTATTCAAGATATGCTCTCTTATCTCTCGAATCCTAATTGCATTGTTGGCCAAAACCATATTTATAATTGCAGTCTCTTGTACATCTGTAAACAAGCATCCTCGTCCTCCATGATGTCTTTGCCTTTCCACTGTACAGAATTCAAACAGTATGTGTTCAGCATAGGACCTGTAAATCATTCACAAAAAAAAGGTAGTACAGCATGATAACCAACCTCATTCATTCAATGCAGTGCAGTAAATGGATGGCTTGGAGTTACAAATGTTTATGCAATACTATGCAGTCATACGTATTTTACAGTACATTACTATAATGCTAAAATAGTCATTAGATAGTTGCATACCTGTTCTCATTTCTGAAGGTTCGAATTATGGACGCCACTGTAAATCGACTCAAGAGTGAGAGTCCAGCCTCTCTCATGGTCAAACCGTGGTTGATTACATGATCAACAAGTGTTGCCCTAATGGCTCTCCTTCCTTCTCTTATTTGCCCTCCTCCTCTTCCCCTTCCCCTTCCTCTTCCCCTTCCCCTTCCCCTTCCCCTTCCCCTTCCTCTTCCCCTTCCCCTTCCTCTTCCCCTTCCCCTTCCCCTTCCTCTTCCCCTTCCCCTTCCCCTTCCTCTTCCCCTTCCTCCTCCTCCTCCTCCTACTCCTCCTCCTCCCCTGCCTCTTCCTCCTCCTCCTACTCCTCCTCCTCCTCCTCCTCCTCCTACTCCTCCTCCTCCTCCTCCTCCTCTGCCTCTTCCTCGTACTCCTACTCCTCCTCCTCCTACTCCTCCTCCTCCTCCTCCTCCTACTCCTCCTACTCCTCCTCCTATTCCTCCTCCTCCTCCTCCTCCTACTCCTCCCCCTCCTCCTACTCCTCCTCCTCCTACTCCTCCTCCTACTCCTCTTCCTCCTCCTCCTCCTCCTCCTCCTCCTCTGCCTCTTCCTCGTACTCCTACTCCTCCTCCTCCTCCTCCTCCTCCTACTCCTCCTCCTCCTCCTCCTCCTCTTCCTCCTCCTCATCCTCCTCCTCTGCCTCTCCCTCGTACTCCTACTCCTCCTTCTACTCCTCCTCCTACTCCTCCTCCTCCTACTCCTCCTCCTCTTCCTCCTCCTCCTCCTCCTCCTACTCCTCCTCCTACTCCTCCTTCTCCTACTCCTCCTCCTCCTCCTCCTCCTACTCCTCTTCCTCCTCCTCCTCCTCCTCCTCCTCTGCCTCTTCCTCCTCCTCCTCCTCATCCTCTGCCTCTTCCTCGTACTCCTCTTGCTCTCTGTTCATTGTTAGCATCCATTGTTCAAAACAGGTAATCTGACCTTTGACCTATTTATAGGCCTATCTATACTAAAGTAAAACAGTGATTGGTTAGTGATCAGTTCAGCAATTAGTGTTTGCACATGTGAGGAGTGTGTCTGTGTGACCTGGTGAAAAAGTGTAGCATTTTGATTGGTTGTGTTTGGAAAAGGAAAGCTAGTCACTTCCCGATAGATCTTTGTGTTTTAGGTAGAGAATTGTGTGTAGAGTTTTCCTCTGTTCACTATTCATAGTACACTACACTAGTCATTAGTCCAGTCCACTGTAGAGGCCGGTCAGTCTCTGCACCTGCGGAACATGTGACGGGTTGCCTGTGTGTGTAAGGTTGAGTGTGTGTGTGTGTGTGTGTTTGTATGAGTGTGTGTGTTTGTATGAGTGTGTGTGTGTGAGAGAGAGAGCGAGAGAGAGAGAGAGAGAGAGAGAGAGAGAGAGAGAGAGAGGGTGTGTTTGGATTCAGAGTTCAGGTCAGAATGTATTCCACAACAACCAAATGAACCCAAACTCTATAATCCTCCATAAACTCGTTCAGCTGCTGTGAATCGGACTCTTGAATATTCAGTTTCTCATAAGCATGTGGGAAACATTTATTCCACAGGCCTAATGCAGTTTGACCCTGTAAAGCTCCACAATTAGCCGAACTTAACCCGCCACAACAGACGCGTTTCCACCGGCTCCAAACGCTCGTTTGCATAAAGTATATTCAGAACAGAGCCCAGATCTGGAGTACAGGCTGTGTCCATTAGGCAGGGCGGATCAACTCTCTCATTGTGAGTGAATGTTCTCCAACTCTGAGGAAACGCAGACCAGAGCATCGCTGCGCTGAAGAGTGGAACGCTTGCTCTGGAAAATGTAGTGCATTTATAATATCACAGTCTTTTATCCCGGGCCCCGGGGCCTAATAACTCTGACTCAGTTGTCTGGCCCCTGGACTGAGTTTTCTGGCTGATGGCAGACATGTGTCTTCCGGCTCACCCTTCCAAATCAGAGCCCAACAGTGCGCCGCCACAACACACTTTCCTGGACCCTAACGCTAACTCTTCCATCATTCTCTCGGAGAATGTTAAAAACACTTCTTAAATGAAATGTATTTTGTTGCAAATAAACAGATAATCAGATTACACAAAATCGGTTTCCTCTGCTAGAACTGTCAGCCTCATCAAATGTGGCTCCAATTATGATCACACGTGTTTCATCTCAGAGAGCGGCCTCAACAGCACACTATTATTCCCTCTGGATCTGTGTGTGTGTGTGTGTGTGTGTGTGTGTGTGTACTTTCAGTTAGGATTCTGCACTCATAACGACTCAAACCTTAGGCTTTCACTGATTTTGTGTTGTTAAAATATTTTGAGCACATAAAATATACGTTCAGAGCTCTTTTTATATCATTATGAATCAAAGCTGTTTTCTGAATTTCACTGATGCTAAAAGAACAGAAAATGGATTTACAAAACTATCGTTCCGTCATCATTTACTCCTCATTTCGCCTCAGTCATGCATGACTTTCTTTCTAATGTGGAACAAAAGATTTGGAGAAATGTCTCCGTGGTTTTTATTTACAATGAAAGTCAGCAAGTTTGGTCCCCTACATTTTTTCTTTTGTGTTTGAAGACATATCAGGGAGTAATTATG
>CM060625.1:25241036-25243536 GCA_030578275.1 Meda fulgida
CATCAGTCAAGTGGTGTCTTAACGCTAAGTTGTTAACTAGTTACCAGTGTGGCGGTGGCTCGAGTCTGTCGAATGGTGATTTAGCACTATGTTGTCACCTACGCAATGCTACAAAGTAAATAAACAATGTCCCCGTCTTTTACTCTCACAACGAGCTTATCATACTTGTTTGCTACATTAGCTAGCTAGCCATGTTTGATACCGCGTCAGTGGAGTCGCTAATATGTGCGCATCTTCATTAGAGACCTCATTACTGAAGTGAAAGTGTTGGCTGGTGTCACTACAGTGACCTGGGTCCCCAGTAGCAAACAATAGAGCGCGCTCTGCTGGACAAACTATGTAATTACACAATTTACAAGCATTTTATCTGCATTATATGATCTATAAAAAAATGTAATATCGGTGGCATATCTGCACCATACACGGCGATGCCGGTATATCTGCAACAGGCTCATATCGGCCGATAAAATCACCAGACCAATAAACTGGTCGGCCTCTAAGTTTGTTTGTGTATATGTGTGTGTATTAGTGTGAGTGTGTGTGTGTGTGTGTGTGTGTGTGTGTTTTCAACGTTTTGTTCAAAGGTTTGGGTTAGCCTTTTGTGTGAATTTAAAAGCGATAGAAGTCTATGATTTACATGGCTAAAGAGAATGTGTGTGTGTGTGTCGAGGACACTGGTTTCTCTCATACTCTCCATGTGACTGCGACCCCCTGAGGCCTGGCGCCTGCTGATGATGTCATCAAACTGGCCCTGAACATCCATTTTTCATTCAGAACGTCCTGCCAAAAGCGTGTTCATCACTGTAACTGGTGTATCGGCAGCTCCAGTGTGTGTTATGTTACCAGACGTGGTGTCACACACAGAAGCTGTCGATATGACGAATTACCAGATAAACCATCTGAACTCTGATGATTGTGGATCATATCTGCACTTTATTGAGCTGTAAACGTCTGCGCTCTTTCTCAGGGATTTCATACACAGGATTGAGGGAGTGCGTGTTTATTTGGTTGTACTTTGGGGACATTTTTAATTGGAAATACAATCAATAATTCTATCCCTTTTGCAAAATCAACAAATATTTAAATATATCAAGAGAACAAAACCGACCCACATTTAAGTCTCCTAATTGTCTTGATCACTCGTGCTTGAGTGACTGCAGCACTGATATATGCACTAGACAACACTATAAATACAATATATCTAGATGTAAATCCAGAGGATCACTCGCATCATCATCATTATATATCGTCATATTGCCCAGCACTAAAGCATACGCCATTATCAAGAGTAGGACTTTCTGTAAAGATTCTTTGGAAGCGTGCAGTGTAAAAAGTGCTATACCAATAAATATAACGCTAACAATTTACAATAAGGTTCGTTAGTTAACATTAGTTAACTACATTAGTTAACATGAACTAATAATGACCTGCACGTATACAGCATTTATTAATCTTTGTTAATGTTAATTTCAACATTACTAATACTTGATTAAAATCTTGTTAACATTAGTTAATGCACTGTGACCTAACACGAACTAACAATGAACAGCTGTATTTTATTAATTAATGTTAACAAAGATTGACAAATACAGTAACAAATTGATTGATTATGGTTAGTTCATGTTAGTTAGTAAATTAACTAATGTTAACTAATGAACCTTATTGTAAAGTGTTCCCAATATAACTTGACGTGAATGACTGGATGAATTTGTGGTGTTTTGCGTGAATAATCGTCTTCTTGAAGTTCATTGAATTTAAGTGAAAAGTAAAGCGGCATGTTGATGTGAGAGAACAGCGATGGATGAATAAGAGGAATATGTATTGTATCCGCCATTTATTTAAGAGTTGGAGTATTAGGAAAGTGTTCAGAGGATTTCTATCATGAAATGGCTTTATTTACTCCGAAGCTTTGGAGTCTTACAGGCAGACGGATGTGTGGAGCCTGACAGACAGTTAATCAGCAGAAAGACAGCGCTGAGATCCACAGAGACCAGACCCAGCAGAACTCCTGCAGTCAGACGCCTCTCTCTGAGCACTTGCACAGCTTCGGCATTTCCATGTCCTCATTACACTAATGTGTTCCTCTCTGCAACTACTGAAGGTTCAGATAGTGGTGTGTCAGGTTCATGTTCAGTTTAACGTCCTGAAGAGTGAGAGTGAGGCTTTCAGAACGTTGGTTTGGCCTGCGTAGGACCATTGACACCAACAGTCTCGTCGACCAGCCTCACTCTCAATGCTTTTGAGAAACGCAGTTCTGTTTATTTGAGCCAGACATGTCAACTTCTGACTTAACTAATCTTGTGAGTCTGGGCGGGGCTATCTGTCTGATTGACCAATCACAGATTATGTGAGCGAATGAGTGAGTGCGTGTGAGTGAGTGTGAGTGAGTGAGTGAATGAATGAGCGAGCGAGTGAGTGAGGGAGCGAGGGTGTGTGAGTGAGTGAGTGAGTGTGTGTGTGTGTGTGTGTACGTGAGTCTGAGTGAATGAGTGAGCGAGCG
>CM060625.1:25253536-25346108 GCA_030578275.1 Meda fulgida
CCTTGAAATTCTGTGTGAGTGTGTGTTGCTGCTGTTGTGTATTACTTTTTAAGATGATGATGTATGTTCTCATTGTGTGTGTGTGTGTGTGTGTGTGTGTGTTTAGTTGGCTGCTGTATGTGGATTCGTGTTACCGTGGTTCATGTGTTGTTCTGGAGGAGGGTCAGACTGTGAAGATCAGCAGAACCGATCCCGATCCCAGTGCTGTTCTGTCTGTGGGATCCGTCAGGACACTGAAGGTATTAGGAGCTGCCGCTTTCTCAGGCCTTTCCATTACCACAGGTTATATTAGTATATCATTAATAGTAGAGTATGAACAACGAAAATAAACATTTCTAGAATGTTTTTGTACACGAATGGTACATATGATTTTGAACATGTTGCGCTGTATATTGGCTGTGATCTGCAACTCTATGCCCTCCAACAGACTGAAATGAATATAAATGTATTGCTTATAGCACCACCTTGTGGCAGATTATACAGATCTAGTCACCCTGTATTTATGCGGTACATTTCATTATGAACAGCCATAGCAGTGACACAAAAATAGCCATGCGTGCTGAATTTCAACTGTCTCTATCAAACTGTTTGCTGCCTATTGCCTAATTTGTAATATATCCTGAAAATGTCCAGTTTTGTTAAGATTGGACTTTGTGTTCACAAGATGTGTGTATGTGAGTTAACCAGTCCTGGCCATATCAGATTTCTGTGGCTTATAGCCATGGCCATAACTGGACACCTGGGCTGGGAAACCATGAGACTGGGTATTAAAGGGTTAAAGACAAAACAGTCTTCACTCCAATTATCATGTTTCACGCCAGTGTTTGGCCCAAACTGAAGACATGCAGTGCATACATTTTTTGTGACTGTACATTTTAATATATTTAATGAAGAGATTTTATTATTGGTAGTGCGTGTTTTGAAAAAAAACAAAAAAACAATTGGCCTTTATATTCTAACACTGTTCCGCACTGTATACACAAAATGTGTGAGGCAGAAATATAAATCATACTGTAACAAGCTTAAAGGCTCAGGGATCCAGCGAACGTTCAATGTAACTTTAATAATAATAAAATAGACATAGACAAGCAGTCAGGTGAACTAACAGACATGAATCCGGAACTGTGTGTGTATTGTGTGTTCATGAGCTCTGCTGGAGTGAAAGCGTGTGTTGTGTTCAGGATGCCGGGGTTCCAGAGATCCATGTGTATCCCAGCACGCCTCAGACGATCCGTGTTTCTGCCGCGGCGGAGCTGACGGAGCGGGACGGGCCCGTGTTGCTCTCGGACCTCTGCGTGCGGGCCGGATGGTAGGAAGCGCTGTGTTAGCCTGGGCGCTCACACGCAGAGCTCTGGAAGTCTAGAAATGTGTGTGTAAACTGTGGGAAAGTGTGAGTGTAGAGGGTGAGAAGACCACAGCAGTGAAGCACAGCACACACTCATTACACACACACACACACACACACACACACACACACGCACACACACACACACACACACACACACACGAGTGCTTTTAGTGTTTTCAGTGATGATGTACGGCCTCTACATATCTATTCACATCTCAAGAAATGTTTTGGGGTTTCATGACCCTTTAAAGAAAGCAGGAAGTTTGATCTTAGTTGATCTAGGCAGAAACCATTGAAAAAAACGTTTTAATGTAATTTTCTTGATCACAAACTGGTCTTTTGAAATGTTTCTAGCATTGTCACGAGGTTAGAGACCAGGAGCGTTTCTCCAGTCCACTACGTTCAGAGACGCAATTATTCATAATTAGCCAAAAAGTCGAGTCTCCTCCATCTATACAGCGCTTTAACAGTATAGAGTTTCACAGCAGCTTTACAGTGAGAACAGGAGATTACAGTAACAGATCGTTTGGCTTTACAGCAGATCGAGAATAGTTATTGTCCAGATAAAGTTCGTTTTGACTGATTCACTTCTGTTGTAAAGATCATTAGTTATTAACTTAGCGGCCGCTAACACGACACCGATCTACTGACGACAAACTCTTAATGTGTGTTGTGTGTGTTGTGTCCTCGTGCGTCTTGTGTCCTCGCTCCCGGAATATGTGCAGCTGGAGGGTGTTTGATCAGCCTGGATTCAGAGGCTCGTCCGCAGTTCTGGAAGCTGACGGGAGAATCGCGCCGGTGTTCCAGGATTCCCTGCTGTCCCGTGTGAAGAGTCTTCGGCCGGTGAAACTGGTACACCCCCCCCCCACCACCACCACCACCACAGACACACCCTTCACAATGTGCTCAGAGTAGTCACGATTAATCGCATCCGAAATAAAAGTTTGTGTTTACATAATATATATGTGTGTACTGTGTATAATTATCTGGTATATAAATACACACACATGCATGTATATATTTAAGGAAAAATTGTTATTTACAAAATATTTATATATAATAGAAATTATGTATAAATATATATACAGTATATATTTCTTAAATATATACATGCATATGTGACTATTTAAATAACAAAATAATTATACGCAGCACACACACATATTATGTAAACCCAAACTTTTATTTTGGGTGCGATTAATCGTGATTACTCGTTGCCCAGCCCTACCGTAAACATCCCGTTAGTTACAGAACGAGGTCGTGGTAACCGATGCGAGAGCTCAGATGTGAAGATGCATTCTAACGTCTGTGTTTCTGCCGTTTCAGCCTGGACTACGGGTGACGAGACCTCTGGACCCGAAGGTAAGACACACACAGACACACACACACACACACACACACACACACACACACAGACAGACAGGCTCGCACGCACACAGACACACACACACACACACACAGACAGACAGACACAGACATACACGCACAAACACACACAGACACACACACACACACAGACACACACGCGCACACGCACACACGCACACACACACAGAGACAGACAGATGCTGATGTTCAGAGCTGTTCTCAGATCAGCGGATGACATTTCTGTCTCCTGTGTAGATGATGTTGTTTGAGAAGCCGCAGTTCCAGGGTCAGTGCTGGGAGTTGCTGGATCACACACCCTGTCTGAGGGACATCGAGGGCCCCGCCGCCGCCGCCTCTCTACGGGTCACCGGGGGAGTGTGTGTGTCTCTGATTCTCATGAAACAAGTGATGCTGTTAATGTTTCAGATGGTGAAACAAAAATGTTTGTGTGTGAGTGTGTGTGTCTGTGAGTGAGTGAGTATATGAGTGTGTGAGTATGTGTGTGAGTATATGGGTGTGTGTGAGTATATGGGTGTGTGTGAGTATATGAGTGTGTGAGTATATGAGTGTGTGAGTATATGAGTGTGTGAGTATATGAGTGTGTGAGTATATGAGTGTGTGAGTATATGAGTGTGTGAGTATGTGTGTGTGTGTGAGTATATGAGTGTGAGTATATATTTGAGTGTGTGAGTATGTGTGTGAGTATATGGGTGTGTGTGAGTATATGAGTGTGTGAGTATATGTTTGTGAGTATATGTTTGTGAGTATATGAGTGTGTGAGTATATGTGTGTGTGAGTATATATTTGAGTGTGTGAGTATGTGTGTGAGTATATGGGTGTGTGTGAGTGTGTGTGAGTATATGAGTGTGTTAGTATGTGTATGTGTGAGTGAGTTTATGAGTGTGTTAGTATGTGTGTGTGTGTGAGTGAGTATATGAGTGTGTGAGGGTTTGTGTGAGTATATGAGTGTGTGTGTCAGTATATGAGTGTGTGAGTATGAGTGTGTGAGGGTTTGTGTGAGTATATGTGTGTGAGTATATGAGTGTGTGAGGGTTTGTGTGAGTATATGAGTGTGTGGGTCAGTATATGAGTGTGTGAGTATATGTGTGTGAGTATATGTGTGTGTGTGAGTATATGAGTGTGTGTGAGTATATGTGTGTGTGAGTATATGTGCGTGAGTATATGAGTGTATGTGTGTGTGTGTTTGTGAGTATATTTGTATATGAGTGTGTGTGTGTGTGTCTGTGTGTGTGTGTGTGGGGAATGATACATGTACACACACTGGTCACGTGGTGTTCAGCTCAAGACAGTGAATCTAATCACCAAACCATAAACGTTCAGTTTAACCAGGAGTAAAGTGACATTGAGGAGTGTGAAGTTCTGTGTCTGTAAAATCAGAGAAAGGCTAGTCTGTATTATTACATGAAATGGATGGTATTCAAACAGCACAACGTTCTGCTGAAAATGCACAATCTTTCAGCCTAGTGTGAAGTTATTAAATACATTAATTATGATTTCGAACAAATATAATGTACTTTAATGGAAAAATATAACAGTCTCTGTACAGCCGGCAGTGTGAATGTAAATGCTTCTCGTCCAGTGAGTGTTTCCATCAGTCACATGAACACACTGCTGGTCAAAAACACTCTGAGTGTGTGTGTGTGTGTGTGTTAGATGGGTGTGCTTCTCCAGTGAAGGGTTCAGAGGTCATCAGTGTGTGCTGGAGGAGGGGGAATACAGCGACTGTACGCGACTGTTCGGAGGAGCTGAGCTGACGATCCAATCACTGCGCTTCATTCAGACTGTGAGTGTTCCTGATGTTTCCAGGACCTTAAACCCTTTTCATCAGGCCTGTGCTTGTGTAAATGCTTCAGAGGACCATTATTTCATCAACTCAGTATTTTTTTTTTTTACTTTATTTTTTATTCTTTTTCCTACAAAAAACAGCAACAAAAAAACTAAACAAAAACAGCCACAACAACATACAATCGTTCAGAACAATCGTTTGGTCACTAATATATTCCTACATAAAACAAAATTGATTCAAGTATATATGTCAGATTACATTGGTCAATAAACATGTCTCATGAACTCAGTATTGTTGCTCAAGATCATGTTTCACGTTTAAGTATTACGGAGTTAAAAATGAGAAAAAATGTGTTTGCTAACGACCCGTCACGTTCCCTCAGGATTTCCTGGAGCCAGTGGTGTGTGTGACGAGCTGTGATGAGGAAGCCGAGGTGTGTGTGGACGTCCCGGATCTGCAGGAGTCCGACAGCTTCAGCGTGAAGAGCGGAGCGTGAGGAAGCGTTTCAGAGCCACACTAACCCTTTTCCATCAAAAAACAACTGGTTCGGAACTGGTGCTGGTTCAAAGTTGGTTCAACGTGCGAACCTTCTCAGAACCTGTTTGTTTTTCCACTGACTAGAGAGCCCAACGAGCGCCTTCGTTACACCATACGTCTTAGCTTAGCTTTTTTTTTTATGATTTATTTATGAATTTTAAGATACATTACAAAACAGTGGGAGACAAAAAAGGCACTAAAATATATAACAGTAAACAGATACACCGAAGTCCCACAAGAAAAAAAAAGAAAAAAAACAACAAAAACAAAAACAAAAAACAAATTACAAGTGCAATCTAATACAATCCTGCATACAGTAGACCCAATTATATATTGACCAGACAATACAGGAGTAGTATCATCTAGGCTGGTGATTGGTGGGCTTGGGGTCTGGGAATGGGGTCCAAAATCAAACACAGAGAGCAGGGTCAAGCTGGAGAGTTTGGACATGTTCACGAAGGGGTCTCCAAAGCTTGACAAAAATAGTGCTAGGTCGGCGAAGAGAGTACCTTATTTTCTCCAACTTCATGAAATAAAGAACATCTCTAACCCAGCGAGTGTGAGATGGAGGGTGAGGGCTCTTCCAATTCAATAAAATTAACCGTCTAGCCAAAAGAGTTAAAAAAGCTATAAAGTCTGAGAAATAAGAAGGCAAAGAATGACCAGGCTGGAAAACCCCAAATAAACCAATAATTGGACAAAGTGGTATTTCCACAGAGGTTATAGCTGACAATGAGATAAAAATGTGGCTCCAAAAGGAAGACAGTGCAGGGCAGGACCAGAACATATGAATTAAAGTGGCTGAACCAGAGTGACACCGGTCACACTCCGGGTCAATGGAGGGGTTAATGCGAGCTAACCTGGTTTTGGACCAGTGTGCTCTATGAACCACCTTGCACTGTATGAGTCTGTGACGTGCGCAAAGAGAGGAGGAGTAAACCCTGTTCAAGACTGCTTTCCATGTCTCCTCGTTGATGTCAGTACCGATGTCTTGGGACCAGACAATGCGCAAGTTATCAGAGGAGAATTGCAAATTAACAATTATGTTCACTAATTTACAAATTGACCCTTTAGTACAAGGATCCACACTCAGAATGGTGTCCAAATCTGAAGGGGGAGGGGCATTTGGAAAGTTAACCATTTTTTTACGTACAAAGTCTCGAATTTGTAAATATCTGAAAAAATGGCTTTTGGGAATATTAAACTGGGAGGTCAATTGATCAAAAGAGGCAAAAACACTATCAATATAAAGGTCTGCAATAGAAACCAATCCATGGTCTCTCCAGGATGCATACGCACAATCCAAAATGGAGGGGTGAAACGAAGGATTAGAATGTATTGGGGATAACAAGGGGGTATTATGAAGACCAAAATGGCGCAAAAATTCGGTCCAGATTTTAAGACTGTTTTTTACAACTATATTATTTGAATATTTGATCGGGGACATTGTATATGGGAGGCATAAAAGAGCAGCCAAGGAGGAGGACGTACACGATGCGTTCTCTATGTGAAGCCAGGATGGGGGATTGACAAAATTGCTTGAATGGAACCAGTTAAGGGTGGAGCGTATATTCGCTGCCCAATAGTATATTAAAAAATTAGGAAGAGCCAGGCCACCCAATTGTTTTGTCTTCTGCAGAATACCTTTCCTGAGCTTTGGAGTTTTTTTTATTCCATATAAACTTAGAAATAGAACTATCAAGTGCAACAAAAAAGGACTTTGGAATAAAAATAGGAATACACTGAAATAAATATAAAAATTTCGTCTTAATACAATTAACCCTACCAATCAGGGATATAGGAAGGAGAGACCAACGATTAAAATCCTGTGCAAGACGATTAAGCAACGGGATAAAATTGTGATCAAATAGATCAGAAAAGCTTTTTGTGACATTTATGCCCAAATATCTAAAACTCTGAGATGAATTTTTGAAAGGCAGGGATGCTAATGGGTATTCCAAGGCAGCCGTGTTGATAGGCATTAATTCACTTTTGCTCAGATTTAATTTATAGCCTGAAATTAGGCCAAAATCTTTTAGCAAATTCAGCACCAAGGGAATAGAGGTGCCAGGGTCGGACACATATAACAAAAGATCATCCGCATATAAGGATAGCTTATGCGCCAACCCTCCCCTTTGTATGCCAGCCATCGCACTAGATCTTAGAGCAATTGCCAAAGGCTCAATAGCTATTGCAAACAGCAGTAGGGAAAGTGGGCAGGCTTGTCTAGTCCCGCGACCAAGGGGGAAATACTCAGAGTAGTTATTGTTTGTTCGTACACAGGCCAATGGAGACGTATATAAGAGCCTAATCCAAGCTATAAATTGGTGGGGAAAACCAAATTTCCTCAGTGTGTAAAACAAATAGTGCCACTCGACTCTATCAAACGCCTTCTCAGCATCCATGGAAATAACTAATTCTGGAGATTCATTCAAAAAAGAAGAGTAAAGAATATCCAAAAGGCGCCTAATATTATGAAAAGAGTGTCTGTTTTTAATAAACCCTGTTTGGTCAGGAGAAATTATGGTCGGAAGAACAGTCTCCAGACGCCTCGCTAGGACTTAAGCTAATAATTTCACATCTGAACAAAGTAAGGAGATGGGGCTATAATTACTACACTGAGAAGGATCTTTATCTTTCTTAAGGAATTAGAGAAATAATTGCCTGCCGTAAAGATTGAGGGAGGATACCTGAGCTGTAAGACTCATTAAACATATTTAGCAAAAGAGGTGATAATTTGTCAGCGAATGTCTTTAAAAATTCTGCAGGAAAGCCATCAGGCCCTGGGCATTTACCATTCTGCATTAGACTAAGAGCAGTCTTAATTTCATCTAAAGTAAGAGGGGCTACTAAATTTGAGGAGATATCAAAATCAATGCAAGGCACATATAGGGAACTGAAAAAGTTACCGAATTGAGCCTCTTCAGCTATGTTTTCCGAGGTTTCTGAACTCGTCATTAATAGTAAGTGGATTAACTGAAGACCCAATTGGGGTGGAGATTTGAGTAATGAGGTGCGAGGCAGCAGACTGACGCAACTGATGGGCAAGCAATTTACTCGATTTATCACCGAATTCATAGTAATTGCAACGAGCCTTATGCAGTGCTTCAGTTGCCTCATTTGTAGCAAGTAGATCAAACTCTGTCTTCGCCGTGAGAAGCTTAACTAAGAGATCTGAGTTAGGAGAATTAACATAGGTAGACTGCAGGTATGTCAAAGTATTCAAAAGATTAGCTCTCTTTTCATTCATCACTTTTCTCTTGTAAGCTGAATATGAAATTATTTCTCCTCTTAAATAAGCCTTGCATGCCTCCCAAATTGTCTTAGCTGAGACGTCCGTAGTAATATTTGTGGAAATAAAAAGGTCGATGCTATCGTTAATAACAGCAATAAAATCGGAATCATTGAGCATTAAGGAGTTAAAATGCCAAGGAGACCGGGACATTGAAAGGCCTGGTAAAGCCAGGTCGAATGTAACAGCAGCATGGTCTGAAATAACAATAGTATTGTATATACATGAGCTAGCCAATGGAAGCAATTTGTTATCAACCAGTAAATAGTCAATGCGGGAGAAAGAACGATGCACGGGTGAAAAAAAAGAAAATTGTTTTGTGTTGGAGTTAAAAAAGCGCCACAAATCAGACACCGCATATTGCTCCATAAATAGCTGAATAATCTTGCTGGATTTAGACTGCGCACAGGGCCTAGATGAGGAGCGATCCAGAACAGGGTCTAAACAGCAGTTAAGATCCCCACCTAGAATTAGTTGGTTGGAATGCAAATCAGGGAGGGAAAACATAACTTTTTTGAAAAAAGCCTCATCATCCCAATTAGGACCATATACATTGGCCAAAATCAAGCAAACTCCATTGATCTGTCCTCTAATAATAATAAAACGCCCATTGGGGTCGGAGATGACTTCAGACACCGAAAAAGGAACTGATTTATGAATCAGAATAGCAACCCCTCGAGACTTACTCTGAAAACCGGAATGGTAGAGCTGACCCACCCATCCCTTTCTAATTCTAAGATGACCTGCAGGCCTGAGGTGTGTTTCCTGAATAAAGGCTATGCCAGTATTCAAATGTTTCAAATAATTAAGAACTTTATTTCGCTTCACCGGAGAATTCAGTCCCTTAACGTTCCAACTGGTGAATTTCAGTGCAACACGAGGTGCCGCCTTGTTGCTCATCACAGACATGGATAGTTAAGTTCTAGTTATAGTTCTATAAACATGACCAGATTTATGAGCCCCTGTCCACATATACAACCCAGCCAACAACCCACCTTGTTTGTAGTATATGAGGATATAAAGTAGCGTAGTAATGATTGCACACGAACCGACAAATGTAAAAGAGAAAAAAAAAAACGAAAAAAAAACAAACAAAAAAAAACGAACAAAGAACCCAATAAAACCAGCCACCCACCCTTACACCAGCTGACAACAAAACCAGCAACTGGATCCACTTTACCATAACAGGTAAGTTTCCTAACTCCTAGTCCTCCCATGTATGGTACGTAACCTCAATAATATTTGTCAAATAAATAAATTAAAAAAAATAAAAAAAAATTACTGACAGAGTTAGACTTCAAAACAAATCTAATGTATAAGGACCAGGTAACAAATAAATAAATAAATAAAACTCAACTTGGTCAAACGGGCATTAAAACTAGGTGTCTAAAATTAGCACACTATGTATAGATTAAGTTTTAAAGATCAAACAGAAGGATCGTTGAGGTGAACAAGTTAAAAGTAATACCGAACACTCACCTTTGTCAAATTTAGCAAACAGTCTTATATTAAATTCACTAGCCAACAGCCCAAATTGTCCCTAAAATAATAGGAGACTGAGAGGAAGAAATTATTATTTCCTTTTTTTTTTTTTTTTCCTTCCTAAATAATAATAAATAAATAAAAAAGGGGCTGTTCAAAGCATAACCAAGAAGAGAACAAATAATAAAATAAAAATAAAATAAAACACTGTCAAATTTGGCAAACAGACAACCTTGTCCCCAAAATTACAAAAGAAAAAAGTGAAAAAAAAAAAGAAAGAAAAAAAAGATCAAGACTGTTCATAGTCAAATGCCGTCCGTCGAATCTACTACGAGTCCAAGCTCTGGATGAAGTTGTTGGCTTCCAAAACAGAAGCCAGCCATTTCTTCTCACCGTTTGGAAGCGTGATTCGCAGTCTAGAAGGGTAGAGAAGCACAGGTTTGAGACCGTGTTTGTACAGTGACGACATCACATCTTTATACTCGGCGCGAAGTTTCAAAACCTCAGGGCAGTAATCCTCAAAGATACGGATCTTATGTCCTTCATACAGCAGCTCACCCTTTTTGCGAGATTCACGGACGACCAGGTCTTTCACTTGAAAGCGATGAAATCGCAGAATGACAGGTCGCGGTCTCTGCCCAGGCGCTGGTTTAGGTGCGAGGCTACGATGAGCTCTGTCCAGCTCAGGCGGGGAGGTTAATACCTGAGATCCAAGGACATCCACCAGAAGCTGGGAGAAAAATGTAGTCGGACGTGGCCCCTCGATTGACTAGGGTAAGCCCAGAATTCGAATATTTTGGCGCCGGCTGCGGCTTTCGAGGTCTGAAACTTTAGCCTTGAGCCATTCATTATCCTTCTGGAGCCTCGAACACGTAGCTTCGACTTGCTCAAGCTGTTGACTGATTTCTGTAGTGCCAGACTCGAGATTACCGATGCGAATATCATGATCTGCCACAGTGGACTGAATGGTATCTAGTTTGGTTGCCAAGCTTTCGAAAGATGTTTTGAAGTCCGCGGCGATCAAGGCTCTGAGATCGTCATGCAAAGCACTGATCTCAGCTAGCGTGATGCTAGCACCCGGTGTAGAGGCACCTTCTCGGTCTTTATCAACATATTTGCCCTTTCCTTTCGACATTTCACAAGTGATTGAAGTCACGAAACAGTTAATAAACAAATACTAACAGATGCCAACGAAAATGCTGAGGTTTAAATGAGAAAACACTGAAAAGTTTAGGGAGCGAGCCGCGCACACGTCTACTCCTCAGGCGCCATAACCGGAAACCCCAGCTTTCGCCAACTTCTAGCATAACAATTACAATTTGGGCGGCAGTGGCTCAGTGGTTCATGTGAAGGTTGGTGGTTCAATCCTCGGTTCCAAGTGTCGAGGCGTCCATGAGCATGACCCCTGACCCCCGCTGCTCCCGCCTTGCATGGCTGACACCGCCGTCAATGTGTGAGTGAGTGAGTGAATGGGTGAATGTGAGGCAATATGTAAAGTGCTTTGGTGGCCATTGGGTCTGTGAAAGCGCTATATAAATGCAGTCCATTTACCATTTACAATGGCGGACTACATCGTCTTTCTACAAATGTTTTTCCTGGCTTTGCGATGCTATATTGGGGTCAGAAGAAGACATTTAGAACACATTTGTGCTGCTCGTCTGGATTACTATAGTATAGACGGAGGTTACTTTCGAGAAGAAGTTCGACAATTACACCGCCCCAGCATGACGTGGTAAAAGAACGGTTCTATTCCAGCAAAGAGTTGGTGCCGCTTTGGAACCAATTTTCCTGGCCGAGAACCGTTTTTTTGTCTGTCGAAACTAAAAGAACTGGTTCGCGAGTAGACACCGGCTCGAACCGGCACCGGTACTGCCTTGGTGGAAAGGGTTAGAGAGCCACGGCCTGTTCACTCGAGGACTATAACTATAACGAGAACTACAACTATAACGAGAACTACACTACCAGTCTAACGGTTGGAGTCGGTAAGATTTTTAACAGAAGTCTCTTCTGCTCACCAAGGCCGCATTTATTTGATCAAAAATACAGTAAAAACAGTCAAATATTATTATAATGTAAATCAGTTGTTTTCTATGTGAATGTCTAGGAAAGTGTAATTTATTTCTGTGATAAAAGCTGAATTTTCAGCATCATTACTCCAGTCTGCAGTGTCACATGATCCTTCAGAAATCACTCTAATATGATGATTTTTCATTTTTCTTTCAGGGTTATTTGATGAATAGAAAGTTCAAAAGAACAGCATTTATCTGAAATAGAAAGCTTTTGTAACATTAAACATTACTGTTCAAAAGTTTGGGGTCAGTAAGAATATCAATACTTTTATTCATCAAGGATTAATTAAATTGATCAAAAGGTACAGTAAAGACATTTATAATGTTTCAAAAGATTCACCGAGTCTCAGCCCAAAGTCCCTCGTTCCTGCGGTGGAAACACCGAGTCTCAGCCTAAAGTCCCTCGTTCCTGCGGTGGAAACACCGAGTCTCAGCCTAAAGTCCCTCGTTCCTGCGGTGGAAACACCGAGTCTCAGCCCAAAGTCCCTCGTTCCTGCGGTGGAAACACCGAGTCTCAGCCTAAAGTCCCTCGTTCCTGCGGTGGAAACACCGAGTCTCAGCCCAAAGTCCCTCGTTCCTGCGGTGGAAACACCGAGTCTCAGCCTAAAGTCCCTCGTTCCTGCGGTGGAAACACCGAGTCTCAGCCTAAAGTCCCTCGTTCCTGCGGTGGAAAAACCGAGTCTCAGCCTAAAGTCCCTCGTTCCTGCGGTGGAAAAACCGAGTCTTAGCCTAAAGTCCCTCGTTCCTGCGGTGGAAAAACCGAGTCTCAGCCTAAAGTCCCTCGTTCCTGCGGTGGAAAAACCGAGTCTTAGCCTAAAGTCCCTTGTTCCTGCGGTGGAAAGGCAAGGCAAGGCAAGGCAAGGCAAGGCAAGGCAAGTTTATTTATATAGTACATTTCATACACAATGGTAATTCAAAGTGCTTTACATAGAAGAAATGAAAACAAAAGAAATCAGAAAAATTAAAACAGTTTAGAATAAAAGATAAAATACAGAAATAATCAAATAAAATTAGAATAATTAAAACATTAAATAAAATACAGTACAAACAGTCGGACGAGCAGTGGCACAGTGCTCATTCAGTAAATGCATAGGTAAACAGATGTGTTTTGAGTCTGGATTTGAATGTGACTACTGTAGGAGCACATCTGATCTCTTCTGGGAGCTGGTTCCAGCTACGGCTGGCATAGTAGCTAAAAGCACACTCACCATGCTTAGAGTGAACCCTTGGTATTTCTAGCTCATGTGATCCTAGTGATCTGAGTAATCTGTTGGGTTTATATTCAGTGAGCATATCTGCAATGTATTGAGGTCCTAGGCCATTGAATGATTTATATACCAGTAATAATACTTTAAAATCAATTCTATATGTAACTGGCAGCCAGTGTAAAGACCTGAGGACTGGTGTGATGTGTTCATATTTTCTGGTTCTGCTCAGAATCCTGGCAGCAGCGTTCTGTATGAGCTGCAACTGTCTAATGGTCTTTTTAGGAAGGCCAGTGAGGAGTCCATTACAATAATCCACCCTGCTGGTGATGAAAGCATGCACAAGTTTCTCTAAGTCTTGACTGGAGACAAAGCATCTAATTCTTGCAATATTTTTCAGATGATAGTATGCTGATTTAGTTATTGCTTTGACATGACTACTGAAACTAAGGTCTGACTCTCACCTCGAGCCGATGGAGGAGGGTGTGTGCCCTGGCGCTGTGGCAGAGGCCGAAGAGCTCTCACAGGAGGAGGGGGAGGGCGAGCTGGGCCTGTAGGCTTTGGTGGTTGTGGGGCCTGCCGTTTTTTGGTTGGTATCTGGGGGCTTGCAGCAAAAGAGTGGGATAGTCTAGTTCCAGCATACACCAGTTGTTCCATTTTCTCTGAGAAGCACAGAAGTGGAGATGCTGGAGAGATGGAGAAACTGTCTGGTGAGGGGGGCTGTTGCTCTGGTGTTATTGAAGGCTGTAATATGCTGTCCTGGTTTCCCTCGCTGTTTTCCAGAAAGACGTCCTTGGGTGCTGAATCTTGGAGCAGTGCTAGTATGTCACAGTCTGTCTGTGGTGAGCTCTCTGGGCAGGGCTCAGCTGAGATTGTGTCCGTGAGCAGAGGTTGTTGTGGCTGAGTGGTGTTATCATTGTCCTTGTGTGATGTGTCAACCGCATGCCCATTCAGGTGCTGAAGTGAAATCCTGTGGTCATTCATACTGTATCCAGGTGTGTGTGTGCCATTCAGGTTGAGTGGATTGGCACACATTGCAGAAGGATGACGGAGGGAGAAGTAGATATTGTCCTTTAGCACTCTTGAACCAAGTTTGTTTGGGTGGTGGCCATCCTGTTGAAACAGTTGCCTCTGACTCCAGAAAAGATTGAAGTTGTCAATGAAGTTCACTCCTTTTATATTGCAGTTTTTTTGCAGCCATGTATTAAGCCCAAGCAACCGTGAAAACCTGTTTGTTCCTCTTGCTGGGAGTGGTCCACTGATGAATGTTTGAACTTTCAGTCTTTTAAGTGTTTCAAAAAGTTCATTGAAATCCTTCTTAAGGAATTCCGACTGCTCTTTATGAATATCATTCTTCCCCACATGAATGATGAGTCTTTTTGCAGTCTTATGTTTCATCAGAATGTCCTGAAGTTCTCTGTTTACATCAGAAGTTGTTGCTTGTGGAAGGCAGCATGTTGTTGTATCCCTGCTACTAATGTTTCTGATTATGGAGTCGCCCACTATCAGAGTCCTGGGTCCGGCTGCGCTCTGAGCTGAGTGCCGCTGTCTGCTCGACCTTGAGCGTCAGTTAGCATCAGTGTTAGCTACAGGCTGATTCAGTCTGTGTTCGATCACATTCATCAAATTTGGGGATTCCTCATTCATTAATACTTCAAATCTGTTCTCAAGATGTATAGGCGGTGGTAGGAGACCAGTGTTTGCAATCCTTGTCAGAGCCGTATCTGGGGTAGAGGATGCTACTGCAGCAATATATGATGCTCGTGACAATCTGATGTCTCGAGTGCCTTTGGGTCTCGCTCCCTGTTTGTACCATCGATTTGTAAGTCAATCGGCTTGTTTCTCTACACTCAGTATAGCCTGTCGAGGAGCATGAGATTCATGGGACTCGCCGGCTGTATGCTGAGTCCATGACGAAGCTCTGTTATGTGTCCCGTCTGGTTTGGTGGTCCCGCAATTAACTTTGTTTCAAGAACTGCAATCCTTTGTAGAAGTCTGTGGCAGTTAGAGCAGCAAGTAGATTCCAGAGGAGGCATTTTCTTATCCTTATGAATGTAGGCAGTTGTGTTTTCTCTACCCCGGAATGTAAGCTTTCAGTGGCAGGCTGGTCGAATAAAATAATTCTGCTTTTTTTTGTAGTAATCCAAGCGTTTGAGCACTGTGCTGATTTGCTGAAGTTAAAATTAGGTGATAAAAGGAGATAAAATATAAAAATATAAAAGCGATAGAGTAAAGCGCGGAGCAGTAAGCAAAAGCGTCCGAACAGCGGCTGAGGGGGGGAAGAATGAGTCTCACAGAGTCTCAGCCTAAAGTCCCTTGTTCCTGCGGTGGAAACACCGAGTCTCAGCCTAAAGTCCCTCGTTCCTGCGGTGGAAACACCGAGTCTCAGCCTAAAGTCCCTCGTTCCTGCGGTGGAAACACCGAGTCTCAGCCTAAAGTCCCTCGTTCCTGCGGTGGAAACACAGAGTCTCAGCCTAATGTCCCTCGTTCCTGTGGTGGAAACACAGAGTCTCAGCCCAAAGTCCCTTGTTCCTGTGGTGGAAAAACCGAGTCTCAGCCTAAAGTCCCTCGTTCCTGCGGTGGAAAAACCGAGTCTCAGCCTAAAGTCCCTCGTTCCTGCGGTGGAAACACCGAGTCTCAGCCTAAAGTCCCTCGTTCCTGCGGTGGAAAAACCGAGTCTCAGCCTAAAGTCCCTTGTTCCTGCGGTGGAAACGTGGCTAAACAATCCTGAAAAAATCATCATATTAGAGGGATTTCTGAAGGATCATGTGACACTGAAGACTGGAGTAATGATGCTGAAAATTCAGCTTTGATCACAGGAATAAATTACACTTTACTAGATATTCACATAGAAAACAGATGATTTAATCAGAACAATATTTCACAATATTACTGTTTTTTTGTATTTTTAATCAAACAAATGCAGCCTTGGTGAGCCTTTATTACTTAGTGAGCAGGAGAGACTTCTTTTAAGACATTAAAATTCTTACCGATCCAAAACCTTTGACTGGTAGTGTATGTTCCACACCAGCAGACGTTTATTCTAAGAGCCCTGCCGCTTTAAATGCACAAGCTGGATTGCTCTCTGTGATATTGTTCTCTGTGTCGTTTATCATTAAAGTTCTGGACCTCGGTGTGAAGGGCTCCTGAGAGCGGGGGTCTGATGTGTGTGTGTGTGTGTGTGTGTGTTTCAGGTGGGTGGCGTACAGCGGCATGTGTTTCACTGGACACCAGTATGTTCTGGAGAAAGGCCAGTATCCCGGGCAGTTTCAGTGGGGCGACGGCCAGAGCTCAGCTCAGTCCCTGCGGGCCGTTCACAGGGTCAGACACACACACACACACACACACACACACACATACACTCACACTCTCACACACACAGCGTGCTTCAACTGAAGAGTCTGTGTAGACACAGGGTGCATGACAGACTTTCATTGATGCATCTAATTTTCTCCACAGGAAGTGTCTTGGATCGTGGAACCACAGTTTTTGGTATGTTTGCATGTCATGAGCTGCTAACGATATTCAGAGGCTGCGTCACTCGAAGCGTCACTGCGTCACACACGCACAGTTTTACATAGGTTGTGAACCCTGTTTTCAGACAGGTGAATATAACTTTCAATAGAGTCCAGTATAAATGTTCCTGGCACTCGTCACCGGCAGCGGTTCTCCGTAGGCTAGCCCAAAAAGTAGTCTACTGTAAGCTTAATCTTAACCAAAAGTTTGATATGACAAAAACAATTATAAAAAATATAAAAAAATAATAAACTAATAATTTTAATTGATAGTAGGCCTAGAACTGTAAAATGTCAATACTAATATTTATGCTGTTAAATTCATCGTGGGTTTCTGTGCAGAAAACACTTTCGTGCTTGTGTGTGTAGATTTGAAATATTTTTTACAGAAATATTTTCCTTATGTGTTGGTAGGCAGCCAAAAGTATACAAGGGAAAGAAAACAACGCACTCTTACGACGACCATATCTCTGAAAGACAACAGCGCTGAGTTGGATAGACGGTTGAGACGAATGCGTTTGACACCAACGATCCGCTTAGCTCACGATGCTTCTGGGAATCGCAGCCCAGACCTAAATCAGCTGAATTCTCCAGTGTAATGCGATCTCATGCGGAATACAGCGCAGTGATTGGAGTAAACGAGTCTCTTCTCGTTAATAATGCACTCAATGAACCGAGACGCTGAATATTATCACAAGAAGTTGCACACTCGCTTCATGAAACAAAATGTGGACAAATTTATCTAATTAAATCGCAGACTTTGCGAACCGAAAATCGTACAGACTAAACAATATAGCGATTTCTATTTAAAGTTAGTACATCGTGCAACGTTAGACTGTTTGTGTGTGTCATTGACTGAAATGTAGGTTTAGCTGCAGGCGATAGTGACAACGTGACCCGCCTCTTCCCACTCCGCGACCCACAGTTTAAAACCGCTGGGCTAGACCATCTCGTTTAATTAACAATGCTTGGTTCGACCTTCGCGGACGCAGAAGGATGCAGCCTCCGAATCCTGCGAACGCCGCTAATGTGTTTTTCTCTGAGCGCCGGTAACGTGCTTCTCTCTGAGCACCGCTAACGTGTTTTGTTTTTCTCTGAGCGCCTTTTACGTGTTTCTCTCTGAGCGCAGTTAACGTGTTTCTCTCTGAGCATAGCTTACGTGAAGTGTTTCTCTCTGAACGCTGCTAACGTATTTTTCTCTGAGCCCCGCTAACGTATTTTTCTCTGGGCGCCGCTAACGTATTTTTCTCTGAACGCCGCTAACGTATTTTTCTCTGAGCGCCGCTAACGTATTTTTCTCTGAACGCTGCTAACGTATTTTTCTCTGAGCGCCGCTAACGTATGTTTCTCTGAACGCCGCTAACGTATTTTTCTCTGAGCGCCGCTAACGTATTTTTCTCTGAACGCCGCTAACGTATTTTTCTCTGAACGCTGCTAACGTATTTTTCTCTGAGCGCCGCTAACGTATTTTTCTCTGAACGCCGCTAACGTATTTTTCTCTGAGCGCCGCTAACGTATTTTTCTCTGAGCGCCGCTAACATATTTTTCTCTGAACGCCGCTAACGTATTTTTCTCTGAACGCCGCTAACATATTTTTCTCTGAACGCCGCTAACATATTTTTCTCTGAGCGCCGCTAATGTATTTTTCTCTGAGCGCCGCTAACATATTTTTCTCTGAACACCGCTAACGTATTTTTCTCTGAACGCCGCTAACATATTTTTCTCTGAACGCCGCTAACGTATTTTTCTCTGAACGCCGCTAACATATTTTTCTCTGATCGCCGCTAATGTATTTTTCTCTGAGCGCCGCTAACATATTTTTCTCTGAACGGCGCTAACGTATTTTTCTCTGAAGCCGCTAACATATTTTTCTCTGAACGCCGCTAACGTATTTTTCTCTGAACGCCGCTAACGTGTTTCTCTCTGAACGCCGCTAACGTGTTTCTCTCTGAGCGCAGCTACGAGCCTACAGCCAGACGCGGTACAGCGGAGAGAGCCGCGAGTTTGAGAGCGGCTGTGGCGTAACAGGGTTCACGTCCTTCAGGGTGATCCGAGGAAACTGGCTGCTGTTCGATGAGGAGGGATATTCTGGGAACCAGTATATCCTGGGGGAGGGGCTTTACCCTGACCTCACTTCCTGTGGCTGTATATCGAGCGCCATCAAGTCTTTAAAGCCCATTCCATACGTGAGTCGATGACAGCACACATCACCATATTAAAGTAGACACAAGAAATAAACATGCTTCCCGTGACATTCGTATGTGTTTCTGGGTTCAGAGTTTCACGGAGCCGTCCGCGAGTCTGTTTTCTCTCAGCGGTTTCGAGGGCCTTGAAGAAACGTGTTTCTCAGACGTGGAGAGCATGAGCCACTTCTTCAGCCAGTCTGTGAGAGTCACCAGTGGCCTGTAAGAGCTCCTTCACTACTCGCTGTTCCTGTTAATAGTGCTCTCAGTCAGGGTGACGAACACGCTGTCGTCTCACAGGTGGGTCGCGTATGAATACGCTCATTTTAAGGGCCGCCAGATGCTCGTGCAACCTGGAGAATATCCGGTGTGGGGGGATCGGAGCGGCTGGGAGACCATCGGGTCGCTGAGGCCTCTCAAACAGGTCAGTTCAAAAATAACCCTTTTTACTAATCAACTAAATGTGAAAAATGACAATTACAGGTCCTGTATGGATCTGGGTTTACACAATATTTATGCCGTGAACAGTGATTGGCCACCGCATTAACGTCTGTGATTGGTTACAATGGCGGCGAAGAAATCTGCTCGCGAACGCTCTCATCATAACTAACAGTGTAAACACAATGTAAATGACTGATTGATTTAGCAGTATACATATTTTATTATTAGAACAGGAGTTTTTCAGAGATCGCAGAGCTTGGCTGAACTGACGTGATGTGATGGTGGGCAACATGAAAAAAACATGATATAAAAAGCCCTATATATCGATATGACCAAAACCTTTAATAGCAAACCTATAAATAAAATATAAAGGTAAAATAATGACATAAAGTGAAATAAGAACAAAGATGCAAATGACAAACAATAGTCAAGTCAAGTGTATTTATATAGCGCTTTTCACAATATAAATTGCATCAAAGCAGCTTCACAATATCAATCAAATAACATAACAATGTTTGTTTCTTAGTGGAAAAAAAACATCCACGTTTGGTAGGGCTGATCAATGGTATTAATGCTTGGTTAATTAATTTGAATATCCCCAACTGAGCAAGCCAAAGGCAACAGTGGCAGGGAACCGAAAAACTCCATCAGGTGACCTACTGGTGTCCTAAAACTCCATCAGGTGACCTACTGGTGTCCTAAAACTCCATCAGGTGACCTACTGGTGTCCTAAAACTCCATCAGGTGACCTACTGGTGTCCTAAAACTCCATCAGGTGACCTAATGGAGAGAAAAAAAACCTTGGGAGAACCCAGGCTCAGTCGGGGGCCAGTTCTCCTCTGGCGTTTATGAACTAGAGGCCGGATTTACAGTAACTGTAATTTGATACAGAATTTTGTTTTATTTTATCACTTCGGGGTGGGTACGCGAACCGGAATCACAATGTTTTATCTGTAGAGTGGGAAAGGGATCCTCCATAGGGAGCGGCTAGTTGGCACTTCAGCACTGCGTTGTCATCGGGTCCAGGCAAAGCTCCTCGTCAGATCTGGATACGGCCTGGATCCGGTAGGCTGCGGGAAAACCTCGGGATAAACAAAGACACTAAAATTAGCGTAGATGCCATTCTTCTTATGATGATGTAACGAGTACATCAGGATTTAAGGGAAGTGTTCCCAGTTCCGGCTGACCTAATCTATGCAGCCTAACATTGAATTATAGAAGTCTATAATATATTATGTGTATGCTAGGTCAAAGAGATGTGTTTTTAGTCTAGCTTTGAACTGACAGAGTTTGTCTGCTTCCCGGACAATGGTAGGAAGACTGTTCCAAAGTTTTGGAGCTAAATAGGAAAAGGATCTACCGCCCGCAGTCGATTTTGATATTCTAGGTATTATCAACTGGCCCGAATTTTGAGATCGCAATAGACGTGAAGGACTATAATGCGTTAAGAGCTCGCTCAAGTACTGCGGAGCTAAACCATTTAGTGCTTTGTAAGTAATCAACAATATTTTAAAATTAATACGATGTTTAATAGGCAGCCAATGCAGTGTTGACAGAACCGGGCTAATATGGTCATATTTCCTGGTTCTAGTAAGAACTCGAGCTGCAGCATTTTGGACCAGCTGTAGTTTATTTATTAAGCGTGCAGGGCAACCACCCAGTAGAGCATTACAATAATCTAGTCTTGATGTCATGAAAGCATGAACTAATTGTTCCGCATTTGTTAATGAGAGCATATGTCATAATTTAGATATATTTTTAAGATGGAAAAATGCAGTTTTACAGATACTAGACACGCGACTTTCAAATGAAAGATTGCTATCAAAGAGCACACCCAGGTTCCTAACCGACGACGAAGACTTAACAGAGCAGCCATCAAGTGTTAGACAGTATTCTAGGTTATTACGTGTGGAAGTTTTTGGTCCAATAATTAGAATCTCTGTTTTTTCAGAGTTTAGTAGTAGGAAATTACTAGTCATCCAATTTTTTAAATCAGCTATGCATTCCGTTAATTTTGTGAATTGGTAAGTTTCATTAGGTTTTGAAGAAATATACAGCTGAGTATCATCGGCATAACAGTGAAAGCTAATTCCATGTTTCCTAATGATATCTCCTAATGGTAGCATGTACAGAGTGAACAGCAGCGGTCCTAGTACTGAGCCTTGTGGTACGCCATACTGAGATGATGTAACTGATTAGGAAGATTATTGATAAAGCAATCTTTAGTGGCAGAAGTTATAGGTCTAACATATTTATAACAAGGAGTCGGCTTTGCAGCCTTGGCTAAATGTAATTTACATGAGACTAGATAATGGTCTGAGATGTCATCGCTCTGCTGCAGAATTTCAACGGCATCAACATCTATTCCATGTGATAACAATAGGACTATATACAATATTAGAATGATACTAATGAAACAAAATGCTTTAAAACTTTTAGCTACAGTAGGTCTATGTAAAAATAAAACACTGTATGAATCAAATATACATTGATTTTTACTAAAGCAGCAAAAGTTATTGCCCTTCAGAGAGGGATTTTTCTCTTTGTTTTGTTGTTTGATGAATGAAACAGACAGAATCAGGAATATTAGGCTGCTGTCACTTTAAGGGCGAATGCATGGATCTAATATACTGATACACACGGCATTTCTTTTGCTGTTTATGTTCACTTAAGACTAACTGTGGTTGTGAACCTTGTGTGTATTTGACAGTTTAAGTGCAATAAGAAAACTTAGTTCAGTACTAGCTTTCTGTGTGTCAGAACAGTTTGAGTAAATTCAATTGAGTTTAAACTGGTGAGGCTTTAAAACATACAAATAATAAATCTCTGTCGCGCTTTGTCGTCATTACATGATCATTACATGATGACAAAGAACTGCAATGTCAGATGAGCGTGATGACCGTCAAAAACAGCCTCAGAACTGAAACTGATAGACTGACTAGCTCTATACTAACAATCTGTCTATGAAAGCAGATCATTGAGACATTCGAAATGTTCACAATCTAATATAGTCATATCACACTTTTCAGATCCTGCTCTTTGCTTTACTCTATATAAGATTTGTTTTCATGCTGCTAAGAGGAGGAATGTGAAGTTGGACACTGATTTAATTTACTGATGCTTAAACTTATTCAGCAACACTTCTCAGATTGTATTGATGTCTACATATGAAAGATGGCATGCAGTTCACGGCACTTAAAGGGTTAGTTCACCCAAAAATGAAGATTCTGTCAGTAATTACTCGCCCTCATATTGTTCCTACCCCGTAAGACTTTCATTCATCTTCAGAACACAAATTAAGATATTTGTGATGAGATCTGAGAGCTTCTGGGCAATTTCATCTGCTGGTCCAGGAAAGTTAGTAAAAACATTGTTAAAATGTTCTAGTCCTAGTGACTACAGTGGCTCGACCTTAAGTTTATCAATCGATGAGAATTATTTTTGTGTGCAAAAAAACGACTTTATTCAACTATTATTTTTCTTCAGTGTGGGCCTGTGACGTGAGTTCTCGAGAGCAATGCGACGCATGTGCGAGAACTGAGAAGATGACGCTCACCATCATCTGATGGGAAAGTGTGAAAGGTAAGCCATTAATTTTGTGGCATTGGTAAAGCACTTTTACATTTCTCGTTGGATTATCACGATTCGGACATCCACGAAATGCACACTTTACAACCATTTGAAACATCGAGACCCATCTGCGTCATCTTCTCAGTTCTCGCGCATGCTCTCGTGAACTCACATCAGATTGATAAACTTAAGGTCGAGCCACTGTAGTCACTTGGACTATTTTAACAATGTTTTTACAAACTTTCCTGGACCAACAGATGAAATTACCCAGAAGCTCTAAGATCTCATCGGAAATATCTTAATTTGTGTTCTGAAGATGAAGGAAAGTCTTACGGGGTTGGAACAACATGAGGGCGAGTAATTACTGACAGAATCTTCATTTTCGGGTGAACTAGCCCTTTAAAGTACTTTAATATCAGTTGTTTGAATTAATGAAAATAATGGGCAATTAGGATTTTTGCCCTAAACATTATTTTTAAGGAGTGTGTGTGTCATTATTATTAGTCTGCACATGATTCTAGTGTTTTTGTTTGCTTTAATCAGTGTGCTAGACTTGCAGTTTGGCAGTGAATCGGTTGTCTAAAGAGGCAAGTAAATGTCTTCATGTCTTCATGTTTAAATCTCCTCAGCCGAAAGTGTTGGTTCATGTGCGGAGTCGAGCTCTGGATTCAGTTCTGACCAGCGAGAGCAAAGACGGGTCTTTCCCAGCCAAAATCTCCCTGTGTCCTGCTGACCGCTCTCTGGACACACAGCGCTGGATCTTCACCGGCGGCCTCCTGAAGAACACGGTCAGTCCAACAGAGAATGAGTGTTCAGGGAATACCCTTCTGTCAGTCCAACACACGTGTGTTCAGGGAATATCCTTCTGTCAGTCCAACAGAGAATGAGTGTTCAGGGAATACCCTTCTGTCAGTCCAACAGAGAATGAGTGTTCAGGGAATACCCTTCTGTCAGTCCAACACACGTGTGTTCAGGGAATACCCTTCTGTCAGTCCAACACACGTGTGTTCAGGGAATACCCTTCTGTCAGTCCAACACACGTGTGTTCAGGGAATATCCTTCTGTCAGTCCAACACACGTGTGTTCAGGGAATACCCTTCTGTCAGTCCAACACACGTGTGTTCAGGGAATACCCTTCTGTCAGTCCAACACACGTGTGTTCAGGGAATACCCTTCTGTCGGTCCAGCACACGTGTGTTCAGGGAATACCCTTCTGTCAGTCCAACACACGTGTGTTCAGGGAATACCCTTCTGTCAGTCCAACACACGTGTGTTCAGGGAATACCCTTCTGTCAGTCCAACACACGTGTGTTCAGGGAATATCCTTCTGAAATTCTAAACCAAAGTATGAGCTGAACTTCACAAACCATCTTCTTGGATATTAGTTGGATAGTTGGTTCCCCCTCGGTTGAAATTGCGTTGGTAACACTTTACAAGAAGGTTCATTAGTTAACATAACATGAACTTACAATGAGCAATACATTTGTTATTGTATTAGTTAATCTTTGTTAATGTTAATAATAATAATTTGTTACATTTATATAGCGCTTTTCTGAGCACTTAAAGTGCTTTAGATGGAATCTCCTCAACCACCACCAACGTGCAGCTCCACCTGATGATGAGACGGCAGCCATAGTGTACCAGAACGCACACACATGCACACACGCACACGCACATGTACGCACGCACACACACGCACACAGACACACGTACGCACGCACACAGACACACACACGCACCCACACCAGCTTACTGGTGAAGAGGAGACAGTGATGAAGCCAATCAGGATATGGGGATGATGAGGAGGCCATGATGGCCAAGGGTTGGCCAGGACACCGGGGTTACACCACTGATCTATATATGACCGATGATGTCATAAACATTGAAGCCACTGCGCCGCCATATTGGTATTCCCTAGTGAGCTCACGCGTTCTATTGAATCAATAGGAAATTGTATGATTTGACTGACTGAAACATTGCCTAAGGAGACCGTTTTACATTCGGTGTAAATTCGTTTTACTCCCTGTACATTCTTACAACCCAAACACCCTAAGCATTTAAATGGATATTTGTTTAAAGTTGAAAAAAAAAATGTTTTGTGTACTTAAAATATTGCTCTTTCTGATTGTGTTTTATAGATCAGTAGTTTGTTCAAAGTTTGTAGCAAGTACAGGAAATGCACAAATTGAATGGGTTAATGTAAGTAACGTTAACTGATCTATATAATGACATCATAGACCAGTGTCAAGTAACAGTAAAAAGACTTGGCACAAAGCTCTTTTTGAAGCTGTCAAATGGTGTTACTACCGGACACTTAATTGTGATTATTGCTGCTCGGAGGTTTCTTATAGGCTACTGTTGAATGTTTTATCGTGGTTTTTATTGTAGCATTAACGTTACTCTTTCCTCTGAGAAAACGACACAGGAATAGCAACAATTGTACATATAAAATACTACTTATAGGGCTTGAATTACAACCTGTGGCCAGTTTTTCTAGATCCTTTTGTGAACATCGTTTGACAGTTGCATGCTGCACAGCCGGTCATCTTAAAAAGGCCGTCGGAGCCACCAATGTGTGTGTGTGTGTGTGTGATGGGTTAGGGTTAGTTCTGTCCTGAAGCTGGTGTGTGGTTGAGCACAGACGAGCACTGAACACTATTGAGCAGAACACGTCACCGCTGTCTTATAAACACCTCTGGAACTGTGCACACTCGTGTAGACGCTCAACATGAGGATGAGATGATCAGTGGAACTCCACAACAACTACATAAATGTCTCCAATAACATTCAGAAACGTGTAAAAGTGAAGCTCTGACTCTGTAAGGCTGCACTCGCTACTGGTTATTCTGGGATTCTGGATGAGTGAGATTGGCCTGTTTTGTTATTGCAGAGTTTCTGAAGCTTGTGTGAAGACTCCGCCCTCTTCTGAACGGAGGCGGAGCTACAGCTCATTTGCATTTAAAGGGACACACACACAAACGGCCCGTTTTTCTTCACACCCAAAATGGGGTGAATTTGACAAGCTATAATAAATGATCTGGTATTTTGAGCTGAAATTTCACACACACATTCTGGGGACACCATAGATTTATATTACCTTGCGGCTTGCTATTTTTGATGCTGAGATGATGAAACTGATTAGGAAGATTATTGATAAAGCAATCTTTAGTGGCAGAATTTATAGGTCTAACATATTTATAACACGGAGTCGGCTTTGCAGCCTTGGCTAAATGTAATTTACATGAGACTAGATAATGATCTGAGATGTCATCGCTCTGCTGCAGAATTTCAACGGCATCAACATCTATTCCATGTGATAATATTAGATCTAGAGTATGATTACGACAATGAGTGGGTCCTGACACGTGTTGTCTAACTCCAATTGAGTTTACAATGTCTTTAAGTGCCAATCCCAATGCATCTTTTTCATTATCTACATGTATATTAAAATCACCAACAATTAGTACTTTATCGTTAGCCAATACTAATTCTGATAGAAAGTCCGCAAATTCTTTGATAAAATCTTTATGGTGCCCTGGTGGCCTGTATACAGTAGCCAGCAGAAATCTCAAACGTGATTTATCGTTTACACTATATATTTTTACATTAAGCACCAACACTTCAAAAGAAGTATATTTAAAAATAGATTTCTTAGTGGTTTTGAAAATATTACTATAAATTACAGCAACACCTCCCCCTTTGCGTTTTAGACGAGGTTCATGTTTATAACAGTAATCTTGTGGGGTTGACTCATTTAAAGTAATGTAATCGTTTGGTTTTAGCCAGGTTTCTGTCAAACACAGCACATCTAGATTATAATCTGAAATCATATCATTAACTATGAGCGATTTTGAAGTAAGGGATCGAATATTCAGCAACCCAAGCTTTATCATTTGCTCATCTGTATTATATCTGTTTTTCTATTTGTTGAACATCAATTAAATTTTTACCCTTAGATGGGTTTGGAAGTTTTTTGGATTTCCAAATTCGGGGAACAGACACAGTCTCTATATGATGATATCTAGGTGAAAGAGGCTCTATATGATGATATCTAGGTGAAAGAGGCTCTATGTGATGATATCTAGGTGAAAGAGGCTCTATGTGATTATATCTAGGTGAAAGAGGCTATATGTGATGATATCTAGGTGAAAGAGGCTCTATATGTGATGATATCTAGGTGAAAGAGGCTCTATGTGATGATATCTAGGTGAAAGAGGCTCTATATGTGATGATATCTAGGTGAAAGAAGCTCTATATGATGATATCTAGGTGAAAGAGGCTCTATGTGATGATATCTAGGTGAAAGAGGCTCTATATGTGATGATATCTAGGTGAAAGAGGCTCTATATGTGATTATATCTAGGTGAAAGAGGCTCTATGTGATGATATCTAGGTGAAAGAGGCTCTATATGTGATTATATCTAGGTGAAAGAGGCTCTATATGTGATGATATCTAGGTGAAAGAGGCTCTATATGATTATATCTAGGTGAAAGAGGCTCTATGTGATGATATCTAGGTGAAAGAGGCTCTATGTGATGATATCTAGGTGAAAGAGGCTCTATATGATGATATCTAGGTGAAAGAGGCTCTATATGATGATATCTAGGTGAAAGAGGCTCTATGTGATGATATCTAGGTGAAAGAGGCTCTATGTGATGATATCTAGGTGAAAGAGGCTCTATGTGATGATATCTAGGTGAAAGAGACTCTATGTGATTATATCTAGGTGAAAGAGGCTCTATGTGATGATATCTAGGTGAAAGAGGCTCTATATGTGATTATATCTAGGTGAAAGAGGCTCTATATGTGATGATATCTAGGTGAAAGAGGCTCTATGTGATTATATCTAGGTGAAAGAGGCTCTATGTGATGATATCTAGGTGAAAGAGGCTCTATGTGATGATATCTAGGTGAAAGAGGCTCTATGTGATTATATCTAGGTGAAAGAGGCTCTATATGATGATATCTAGGTGAAAGAGGCTCTATGTGATGATATCTAGGTGAAAGAGGCTCTATATGTGATGATATCTAGGTGAAAGAGGTTCTATGTGATGATATCTAGGTGAAAGAGGCTCTATATGTGATGATATCTAGGTGAAAGAGACTCTATGTGATTATATCTAGGTGAAAGAGGCTCTATGTGATGATATCTAGGTGAAAGAGGCTCTATGTGATGATATCTAGGTGAAAGAGGCTCTATATGTGATGATATCTAGGTGAAAGAGGCTCTATGTGATGATATCTAGGTGAAAGAGGCTCTATGTGATGATACAGCGGTTGAAATAAGTATTGAACACGTCACCATTTTTCGCAGTAATTATATTTCCAAAGGAGCTATTGACATGAAACTTTCACCAGATGTTGGTAACAACCCAAGCAATCCATACATACAAAGAAACCAAAACAAAGAAGTTCAGAAGTGAAGTTATGTGTAATAATGTGAAATGACACAGGAAAAAAGTATTGAACACGCTTACTGATATTTATTCAATACTTTGTACAAAAGCCTTTGTTGGTAATGACAGCTTCAAGACGCCTCCTGTATGGAGAAACTAGTCGCATGCATTGCTCTGGTGTGATTTTGGCCCATTCTTCCACACAAATAGTCTTCAAATCTTGAAGGTTCCGTGGGCCTCTTCTAAGAATCTTGATCTTCAGTTCTTTCCATAGATTTTCAATGGGATTTAAGTCAGGTGATTGGCTGGGCCATTCTAGCAGCTTTATTTTCTTTCTTTGAAACCAGTTGAGAGTTTCTTTGGCTGTGTGTTTGTCTTGCTGAAATGTCCACCCTCGTTTCATCTTCATCATCCTGGTAGATGGCAGCTGATTTCTGTCAAGAATGTCTCTGTAAATTTGCCCATTCATCCTTCCTTCAATTATGTGAAGTTTGCCAGTACCATTTGGTGAAAAGCAGCCCCACACCATGATGTTCCCACCTCCAAACTTCACTGTTGGTATGGTGTTATTAGGGTGATGTGCAGTGCCATTTCTCCTCCAAACATGGTGTGTATTATGGCATCCAAACAGTTCAATTTTGCTCTCATCTGACCACACTATATTTTCCCAGTATTTCACTGGCTTCTCCAAATGTTGTGCAGCAAACTTTAAACGAGCTTCAACATGCTTTTTCTTCAGCAATGGAGTCTTGCGTGATGAGCGTGCATACAGGCCATGGCGGTGGAGTGCATTACTTATGATTTTCTTTGAGACAACAGTACCTGCTAATTGCAGGTCTTTTTGAAGCTCTCCACAAGTGGTCATTGGCTCTTGAACAACTCTTCTGATTATTCTTTTCACTCCTCTGTCAGAAATATTGCGAGGAGCACCTGGTCGAAACAAATTTATGGTGAAATGATTGTCTTTCCACTTCCGTATTATGGCCCCAACAGTGCTCACTGGAACATTCAGGAGCTTAGAAATGCGCCTATAACCAATGCCATCATTGTGTTTTGCAACAATTAGGTTGCGAAGGTCTTGAGACAGCTCTTTGCTTTTACCCATCATGGGATGTGTCTTGTGTGACACCTTGGCAATGAGTCCTTTTTGTAGGCCATCAGTTGAGATTGAACCAGCTGATATTAATTTGTATTGACAAGGGTCTGGATTGCTTTTTAGTTTCTGATAGTTTTCAGCTGTCGTCTTGGCTTCCCATGCCTTTTTGCACCTCCCTTTCTTCATGTGTTCAATACTTTTTCCCTGTGTCATTTCACATTATTACACATAACTTTATTTCTGAACTTCTTTGTTTTGGTTTCTTTGTATGTATGGATTGCTTGGGTTGTTACCAACATCTAGTGAAAACTTCATGTCAATAGCTCCTTTGGAAATATATTTACTGAGAAAAATTGTGACGTGTTCAATACTTATTTCACCCGCTGTATCTAGGTGAAAGAGGCTCTATGTGATGATATCTAGGTGAAAGAGGCTCTATGTGATGATATCTAGGTGAAAGAGGCTCTATATGATGATATCTAGGTGAAAGAGGCTCTATATGATGATATCTAGGTGAAAGAGGCTCTATATGTGATGATATCTAGGTGAAAGAGGCTCTATGTGATGATATCTAGGTGAAAGAGGCTCTATATGATGATATCTAGGTGAAAGAGTCTCTATATGTGATGATATCTAGGTGAAAGAGGCTCTATGTGATTATATCTAGGTGAAAGAGGCTCTATGTGATGATATCTAGGTGAAAGAGGCTCTATGTGATGATATCTAGGTGAAAGAGGCTCTATATGTGATGATATCTAGGTGAAAGAGGCTCTATGTGATTATATCTAGGTGAAAGAGGCTCTATGTGATTATATCTAGGTGAAAGAGGCTCTATATGATGATATCTAGGTGAAAGAGGCTCTATGTGATGATATCTAGGTGAAAGAGGCTCTATGTGATGATATCTAGGTGAAAGAGGCTCTATATGATGATATCTAGGTGAAAGAGGCTCTATGTGATGATATCTAGGTGAAAGAGGCTCTATGTGATTATATCTAGGTGAAAGAGGCTCTATATGATGATATCTTGGTGAAAGAGGCTCTATGTGATGATATCTAGGTGAAAGAGGCTCTATATGTGATGATATCTAGGTGAAAGAGGCTCTATGTGATGATATCTAGGTGAAAGAGCCTCTATGTGATTATATCTAGGTGAAAGAGGCTCTATATGATGATATCTAGGTGAAAGAGGCTCTATATGTGATGATATCTAGGTGAAAGAGGCTCTATGTGATTATATCTAGGTGAAAGAGGCTCTATATGATTATATCTAGGTGAAAGAGGCTCTATATGTGATGATATCTAGGTGAAAGAGGCTCTATGTGATTATATCTAGGTGAAAGAGGCTCTATATGTGATTATATCTAGGTGAAAGAGGCTCTATGTGATTATATCTAGGTGAAAGAGGCTCTATATGTGATTATATCTAGGTGAAAGAGGCTCTATGTGATGATATCTAGGTGAAAGAGGCTCTATGTGATTATATCTAGGTGAAAGAGGCTCTATATGATATCTAGGTGAAAGAGGCTCTATGTGATGATATCTAGGTGAAAGAGGCTCTATGTGATGATATCTAGGTGAAAGAGGCTCTATATGTGATGATATCTAGGTGAAAGAGGCTCTATGTGATTATATCTAGGTGAAAGAGGCTCTATATGATGATATCTAGGTGAAAGAGGCTCTATATGTGATGATATCTAGGTGAAAGAGGCTCTATATGTGATGATATCTAGGTGAAAGAGGCTCTATATGATTATATCTAGGTGAAAGAGGCTCTATATGTGATTCTATCTAGGTGAAAGAGGCTCTTTATGTGATTGTATCTAGGTGAAAGAGGCTCTATGTGATTATATCTAGGTGAAAGAGGCTCTATGTGATTATATCTAGGTGAAAGAGGCTCTATATGTGATTATATCTAGGTGAAAGAGGCTCTATGTGATGATATCTAGGTGAAAGAGGCTCTATGTGATTATATCTAGGTGAAAGAGGCTCTATGTGATGATATCTAGGTGAAAGAGGCTCTATATGTGATGATATCTAGGTGAAAGAGGCTCTATATGATTATATCTAGGTGAAAGAGGCTCTATATGATGATATCTAGGTGAAAGAGGCTCTATATGTGATGATATCTAGTTGAAAGAGGCTCTATATGATTATATCTAGGTGAAAGAGGCTCTATATGATGATATCTAGGTGAAAGAGGCTCTATATGATTATATCTAGGTGAAAGAGGCTCTATATGTGATGATATCTAGGTGAAAGAGGCTCTATATGTGATGATATCTAGGTGAAAGAGGCTCTATATGAGGATATCTAGGTGAAAGAGGCTCTATGTGATGATATCTAGGTGAAAGAGGCTCTATATGTGATGATATCTAGGTGAAAGAGGCTCTATATGATGATATCTAGGTGAAAGAGGCTCTATATGTGATGATATCTAGGTGAAAGAGGCTCTATATGTGATGATATCTAGGTGAAAGAGGCTCTATATGATTATATCTAGGTGAAAGAGGCTCTATATGTGATGATATCTAGGTGAAAGAGGCTCTATATGATTATATCTAGGTGAAAGAGGCTCTATATGTGATAATATCTAGGTGAAAGAGGCTCTATGTGATGATATCTAGGTGAAAGAGGCTCTATGTGATGATATCTAGGTGAAAGAGGCTCTATATGTGATTATATCTAGGTGAAAGAGGCTCTATGTGATTATATCTAGGTGAAAGAGGCTCTATATGTGATTATATCTAGGTGAAAGAGGCTCTATATGTGATTATATCTAGGTGAAAGAGGCTCTTTATGTGATTATATCTAGGTGAAAGAGGCTCTTTATGTGATTGTATCTAGGTGAAAGAGGCTCTATGTGATTATATCTAGGTGAAAGAGGCTCTATGTGTGATGATATCTAGGTGAAAGAGGCTCTATGTGATTATATCTAGGTGAAAGAGGCTCTATATGTGATGATATCTAGGTGAAAGAGGCTCTATATGTGATTATATCTAGGTGAAAGAGGCTCTTTATGTGATTGTATCTAGGTGAAAGAGGCTCTATGTGATTATATCTAGGTGAAAGAGGCTCTATATGTGATGATATCTAGGTGAAAGAGGCTCTATGTGATTATATCTAGGTGAAAGAGGCTCTATATGTGATTCTATCTAGGTGAAAGAGGCTCTTTATGTGATTGTATCTAGGTGAAAGAGGCTCTATGTGATTATATCTAGGTGAAAGAGGCTCTATGTGATTATATCTAGGTGAAAGAGGCTCTATATGTGATTATATCTAGGTGAAAGAGGCTCTATGTGATGATATCTAGGTGAAAGAGGCTCTATGTGATTATATCTAGGTGAAAGAGGCTCTATGTGATTATATCTAGGTGAAAGAGTCTCTATGTGATGATATCTAGGTGAAAGAGGCTCTATGTGATTATATCTAGGTGAAAGAGGCTCTATGTGATGATATCTAGGTGAAAGAGGCTCTATGTGATTATATCTAGGTGAAAGAGGCTCTATATGTGATGATATCTAGGTGAAAGAGGCTCTATGTGATGATATCTAGGTGAAAGAGGCTCTATGTGTGATGATATCTAGGTGAAAGAGGCTCTATGTGATTATATCTAGGTGAAAGAGGCTCTATATGTGATTATATCTAGGTGAAAGAGGCTCTATATGTGATTATATCTAGGTGAAAGAGGCTCTTTATGTGATTGTATCTAGGTGAAAGAGGCTCTATGTGATTATATCTAGGTGAAAGAGGCTCTATATGTGATGATATCTAGGTGAAAGAGGCTCTATGTGATTATATCTAGGTGAAAGAGGCTCTATATGTGATTCTATCTAGGTGAAAGAGGCTCTTTATGTGATTGTATCTAGGTGAAAGAGGCTCTATGTGATTATATCTAGGTGAAAGAGGCTCTATATGTGATGATATCTAGGTGAAAGAGGCTCTATGTGATGATATCTAGGTGAAAGAGGCTCTATGTGATTATATCTAGGTGAAAGAGGCTCTATGTGATTATATCTAGGTGAAAGAGGCTCTATGTGATGATATCTAGGTGAAAGAGGCTCTATGTGATTATATCTAGGTGAAAGAGGCTCTATGTGATGATATCTAGGTGAAAGAGGCTCTATGTGATTATATCTAGGTGAAAGAGGCTCTATATGTGATGATATCTAGGTGAAAGAGGCTCTATGTGATGATATCTAGGTGAAAGAGGCTCTATGTGATTATATCTAGGTGAAAGAGGCTCTATGTGATTATATCTAGGTGAAAGAGGCTCTATGTGATGATATCTAGGTGAAAGAGGCTCTATGTGATTATATCTAGGTGAAAGAGGCTCTATGTGATGATATCTAGGTGAAAGAGGCTCTATGTGATTATATCTAGGTGAAAGAGGCTCTATATGTGATGATATCTAGGTGAAAGAGGCTCTATATGATTATATCTAGGTGAAAGAGGCTCTATATGTGATGATATCTAGGTGAAAGAGGCTCTATATGATTATATCTAGGTGAAAGAGGCTCTATATGTGATGATATCTAGGTGAAAGAGGCTCTATGTGATGATATCTATGTGAAAGAGGCTCTATATGATTATATCTAGGTGAAAGAGGCTCTATATGTGATTATATCTAGGTGAAAGAGGCTCTATATGTGATTATATCTAGGTGAAAGAGGCTCTATGTGATGATATCTAGGTGAAAGAGGCTCTATGTGATGATATCTAGGTGAAAGAGGCTCTATATGATTATATCTAGGTGAAAGAGGCTCTATGTGATGATATCTAGGTGAAAGAGGCTCTATATGATTATATCTAGGTGAAAGAGGCTCTATGTGATGATATCTAGGTGAAAGAGGCTCTATGTGATTATATCTAGGTGAAAGAGGCTCTATGTGATGATATCTAGGTGAAAGAGGCTCTATGTGATTATATCTAGGTGAAAGAGGCTCTATATGTGATGATATCTAGGTGAAAGAGGCTCTATATGATTATATCTAGGTGAAAGAGGCTCTATATGTGATGATATCTAGGTGAAAGAGGCTCTATATGTGATGATATCTAGGTGAAAGAGGCTCTATATGATGATATCTAGGTGAAAGAGGCTCTATGTGATGATATCTAGGTGAAAGAGGCTCTATGTGATGATATCTAGGTGAAAGAGGCTCTATGTGATGATATCTAGGTGAAAGAGGCTCTATATGTGATTATATCTAGGTGAAAGAGGCTCTATGTGATGATATCTAGGTGAAAGAGGCTCTATGTGATGATATCTAGGTGAAAGAGGCTCTATATGATTATATCTAGGTGAAAGAGGCTCTATGTGATGATATCTAGGTGAAAGAGGCTCTATGTGATGATATCTAGGTGAAAGAGGCTCTATGTGATGATATCTAGGTGAAAGAGGCTCTATGTGATTATATCTAGGTGAAAGAGGCTCTATGTGATGATATCTAGGTGAAAGAGGCTCTATGTGATGATATCTAGGTGAAAGAGGCTCTATATGTGATGATATCTAGGTGAAAGAGGCTCTATGTGATGATATCTAGGTGAAAGAGGCTCTATGTGATTATATCTAGGTGAAAGAGGCTCTATGTGATGATATCTAGGTGAAAGAGGCTCTATGTGATGATATCTAGGTGAAAGAGGCTCTATATGTGATGATATCTAGGTGAAAGAGGCTCTATATGTGATGATATCTAGGTGAAAGAGGCTCTATGTGATGATATCTAGGTGAAAGAGGCTCTATGTGATGGGATTTATCTGACCTTGGTGACGCGAGGCCGCTAGCAGACGGTCGGTTTAGCCAGTCTGTCTGCTTCCTGACCTGAGCCCCAGATTGTCATGTTTTAGCTCTAAGACTATGTGCCATATTACTAGAGAGAAGAGCAGCACCATCCCAGGAGGGATGAACACCATCTCTTTTCAACAGGTCAGGCTTGCCCCAAAAACTTTTCCAATTGTCTATGAATTCTATATTATTCAACGGACACCACTTAGACAACCAACCATTGAGTGAGGCCAATCTGCTAACTATATCATCACTCCTGCGAACAGGAAGGGGGCCAGAGAAAATTACAGTGCCTGACATCGTACTTGCGAGTTGACACACCTCTTTAATATTAATTTTGGTGATCTCCGACTGGCGGAGTCGAACATCATTAGTGCCGACATGAATAATGATCTTAGAGAATTTACGATTAGCATTAGCCAGCACTTTTAAATTTGCTTTGATGTCAGGCGCTCTGGCTCCCGGCAAACATGTGACTATGGTGGCTGGTGTCTCTATTTTCACGTTCCGTGTGATCGAATCACCAATTACCAGGGCACAATCAACAGAATTCTCAGTGGGTGTTTCACTGAGTGGGGCAAATCGATTTGTTATGGTAATCGGAACGGACGAGTGGTTTTTTGATCCGCGACTAGAGCGATCTCTCACGGTCACCCATCGTACTCACCTGGGCTTTTTATGAATTCAAAGGCGCGGGCGTGCGAGAGAAAAATAAATAAATAAATAACAGCGTGCACGGGTGGCGCGTTAACAGGCTAGCGAGTTACTAGCGTGTTGTGCTAACAATAACTGAAGCTAGCGATGTAAGGTTAATCTGAGATTTTGGGTAAGCTGTATTTAGTCGTATAAACAACTAGAAATGATAGTAAATGATGGTTCAAAACAGAAAGAAATACGAAGCTAATACGAGGCGTAGAGCTTACAGCCTCGACGCAAACAAACTCACAGCAGCCAGAGGCAGACAGGAGCAAAACTGAACTTCAGAGACTCTCCGCTGACGGTTCACAGTGAATCAGTCGTGTGTGTGTGTGTGTTTGTGCAGGCGCTGCGTGGCTGTCTGTGTGTGATCGGGGCCAAGGCCTGCGCCGGAGCCAGAGTGGCATTATGGGAAGAACATGGGCGTGTGAACCAGCGCTGGAGTCTCAGCGAGGACGGGAGAATCTGCTCACATCTAAACCACAGCCTGGTGTTAGACCTCAGAGGTGTGTGTGTGAGAGGTGTTAGACCTCAGAGGTGTGTGTGTGTGTGTGTGTGAGGTGTTAGACCTCAGAGGTGTGTGTGTGTGTGTGTGAGGTGTTAGACCTCAGAGGTGTGTGTGTGTGAGAGGTGTTAGACCTCAGAGGTGTGTGTGTGTGTGAGAGGTGTTAGACCTCAGAGGTGTGTGTGTGTGAGAGGTGTTAGACCTCAGAGGTGTGCGTGTGTGAGAGGTGTTAGACCTCAGAGGTGTGTGTGTGAGAGGTGTTAGACCTCAGAGGTGTGTGTGTGAGAGGTGTTAGACCTCAGAGGTGTGTGTGTGTGTGAGGTGTTAGACCTCAGAGGTGTGTGTGTGTGAGAGGTGTTAGACCTCAGAGGTGTGTGTGTGTGAGAGGTGTTAGACCTCAGAGGTGTGTGTGTGTGAGAGGTGTTAGACCTCAGAGGTGTGTGTGTGTGAGAGGTGTTAGACCTCAGAGGTGTGTGTGTGTGAGAGGTTTTAGACCTCAGAGGTGTGTGTGTGAGAGGTGTTAGACCTCAGAGGTGTGTGTGTGAGAGGTGTTAGACCTCAGAGGTGTGTGTGTGTGAGGTGTTAGACCTCAGAGGTGTGAGTGTGTGTGTTTGTGTGAGAGAGGTGTTAGACCTCAGAGGTGTGTGTGTGTGTGTTTGTGTGAGAGAGGTGTTAGACCTCAGAGGTGTGTGTGTGTGAGAGGTGTTAGACCTCAGAGGTGTGTGTGTGTGTGAGAGGTGTTAGACCTCAGAGTTAGAGGTGTGTGTGTGAGGTGTTAAACCTCAGAGGTGTGTGTGTGTGTGTGTGAGAGGTGTTAGACCTCAGAGGTATGTGTGTGTGTGTGTGTTTGTGAGTGTGAGGTGTTAGACCTCAGAGGTGTGAGTGTGTGTGTGTGAGAGAGGTGTTAGACCTCAGAGGTGTGTGTGTGTGTGTGTGAGAGAGGTGTTAGACCTCAGAGGTGTGTGTGTGTGAGAAGTGTTATACCTCAGAGGTGTGTGTGTGTGTGTGAGAGAGGTGTTAGACCTCAGAGGTGTGTGTGTGAGAGGTGTTTGTTTGTGAGTGAGAGGTGTTAGACCTCAGAGGTGTGTGTGTGTGTGAGAAGTGTTATACCTCAGAGGTGTGTGTGTGTGAGAGAGGTGTTAGACCTCAGAGGTGTGTGTGTGTGAGTGTGTGTGTGTGAGTGTTAAGTGTTAGACCTCAGAGGTATGTGTGTTTGTGAGAGGTGTTAGACCTCAGAGGTGTGTGTTTGTTTGTGTGTGTGTGTGTGTGTGTGAGGTGTTAGACCTCAGAGGTGTGTGTGAGTGTTAGAACTCAGAGGTGTGTTTTTTTGTGTGTGTGTGAGGTGTTACACCTCTGAGGTCTAACACCTCTCACAAACACACACACCTCTGAGGTCTAACACCTCACACACACACAAACACACACCTCTGAGGTCTAACACCTCTCACAAACACACACACCTCTGAGGTCTGTGTTTGTGTGTGTGTGTGTGTGTGAGGTGTTAGACCTCAGAGGTGTGTGTGAGTGTTAGAACTCAGAGGTGTGTTTTTTTGTGTGTGTGTGAGGTGTTAGACCTCAGAGGTGTGTGAGAGGTGTTAGATCTCAGAGAGGTGTGTGTGAGAGAGAGGTGTTAGACCTCAGAGGTGTGTGTGTGTGAGTGTGAAGTGTTAGACCTCGGAGGTGTGTGTGTGTGAGAGAGGTGTTAGACCTCAGAGGTGTGTGTGTGTGTGTGTGTGTGTGTGTGTGAGAGAGGTGTTAGACCTCAGAGGTGTGTGTGTGTGTGTGAGAGAGGTGTTAGACCTCAGAGAGGTGTGTGTGTGTGTGTGTGTGTGTGTGTGTGTGTGTGTGTGTGAGAGAGGTGTTAGACCTCAGAGGTGTGCGTGTGTGAGAGGTGTTAGACTTCAGAGGTGTGTGTGTGAGAGGCGTTAGACCTCAGAGGTGTGTGTGAGAGAGGCGTTAGACCTCAGAGGTGTGCGTGTGTGAGAGGTGTTAGACCTCAGAGGTGTGTGTGTGAGAGGTGTTAGACCTCAGAGGTGTGTGTATGAGAGGTGTTAGACCTCAGAGGTGTGTGTGTGAGAGGTGTTAGACCTCAGAGGTGTGTGTGTGAGAGGTGTTAGACCTCAGAGGTGTGTGTGTGTGAGGTGTTAGACCTCAGAGGTGTGCGTGTGTGAGAGGTGTTAGACCTCAGAGGTGTGTGTGTGAGAGGTGTTAGACCTCAGAGGTGTGTGTGTGAGAGGTGTTAGACCTCAGAGGTGTGTGTATGAGAGGTGTTAGACCTCAGAGGTGTGTGTGTGAGAGGTGTTAGACCTCAGAGGTGTGTGTGTGAGTGAGAGGGGTTAGACCACAGATGTGTGTGTGTGTGAGGTGTGTGTGTGTTCTGAACGCAGTGTCTTGTCTCTCAGGTGGGCTCGGCGCTGACCGAGAGCAGCTGATTCTGAGTCCGCTCGGTGCCGCCGACACTCAGCGCTGGGAGCTTGCTGTGCTGTGACACGACGAAACATGACGAGATCAGCGACTGAATCTGGATAGATCAGCAGAACTGAGATCAAAGACAATAATCAAGAACTTTTTAGCTACTCGCCCACAAACAATAATAGATTCTGGGCTGATGTCCTGTTTTAAGCTCACTGTGAGAGCCGGAGGAAGCGGATCTGTGTGTTAGTTTTATTGTGAAGCACATTTGCACTATCAGAAACACGACCCGTTGCGGACCCTGGTTCTGTGTTCTGATGCTCTCTGCAGGAACTGACGTGTGTATAGTCTGATGTCAGAGGTACGCTAAACATGTGTACAGTAGAGTTCATAATCAGCAGTTTTAAAAGCCGTACGAATCTGAACAATAAATATAAGTTGTAAAACGATTGTGTGTTTGTTTGAATAAGAAGTTTGGCTGAACTGTCAAAACTGCTGTTTGTTGCACAATATTTCACACAGGATTTCTTCATGACATTTTATTCGGCTACAATGGGTCACACAAGTTCCAGTTGTGAGATGCGTAATGTTTCTGATGAACCTCAGAGGTGTGTGTGTGTGTGTGTTAGTCACATGCAGGAGGATCAGCTGATAATGTAGTTCATGTTGTGTGGCAGACACTCATCAGGCCTTCGCTCCAAAGTCCCAGCATCAGGCCCAGTTTATCTTCGTCCTGCAGATGCAGCTGCGCAGCCGCAACACACTCCGAGTTCAGGAGCTGCTTCAGCGCAGACAGATGAGACACAGGGAACCGCAGACCCTGGAACACACACACACACACACGGATGAGACACAGGGGACCGCAGACCCTGGAACACACACACACAGATGAGACACAGGGAACCGCAGACCCTGGAACACACACACACACACACACACACACACACACACAGATGAGACACAGGGAACCGCAGACCCTGGAACACACACATGCACACACAGATGAGACACAGGGAACCGCAGACCCTGGAACACACACACACACACACACACACACACACACACACACACACACACAGATGAGACACAGGGAACCGCAGACCCTGGAACACACACATGCACACACACAGATGAGACACAGGAAACCGCAGACCCTGGAACACACACACACACACACACACAGATGAGACACAGGGAACCGCAGACCCTGGAACACACACACACAGATGAGACACAGGGAACCGCAGACCCTGGAACACACACACACACACACACACACAGATGAGACACAGGGAACCGCAGACCCTGGAACACACACACACACACACAGATGAGACACAGGGAACCGCAGACCCTGGAACACACACACACAGATGAGACACAGGGAACCGCAGACCCTGGAACACACACACACACACACACACACACAGATGAGACACAGGGAACCGCAGACCCTGGAACACACACATGCACACACACAGATGAGACACAGGGAACCGCAGACCCTGGAACACACACACACACACACACACACAGATGAGACACAGGGAACCGCAGACCCTGGAACACACACACACACACACAGATGAGATACAGGGAACCGCAGACCCTGGAACACACACAGATGAGATACAGGGAACCGCAGACCCTGGAACACACACACACACACACACACACACACACACACATGAGACACAGGGAACCGCAGACCCTGGAACACACACACGCACACACACACAGATGAGACACAAGGAACCGCAGACCCTGGAACACACACACACACACACACACACACACACACAAAACGGGGAACCGCAGAAATAACGTGCTAGTCCTATTTAGTGCACTATATGGGTTGCCTATGGAATACCATTTCCTCCACTTAAGAAAAAAAACTTTTGTAAATCATAATTGGGACATAAAAAGTAAAGTCATGTTAATCAGATAAAAATTGGAAGTGATAATACATTAAGCCGCAATTATGACTTAAAAAGTCATATTATGACATGAGTCGAAATTTTGGCATAAATTCATAATCATAGTAATTATGGCTTTATCTCATAATTTCAAATTTTATTTCAAAATTATGACAAAAAGTCAAAACTATTACTTAAATATGTCATGATTATGACTTAGTATATCATAATTTTGACTTTTTATGTCATAGTTTGCGACTGGTCTGCAAGTTGTGATGTGGGCTGACGGACCTGTGAGATGACCTCATCATCATCATCATCGTCTTCATCATCATCGTCGTCGTCATCAGATGCTCCCATCATGTGTGTTTCTCTCTTGTTCTTTAAAGAATGTAACACAAACACGACCAACTCGGTGGCCTCGTCCTGATCGGAGAAAAACACAGTAAGTACTTGCTATACACACACTCACACACACACGCAGTGCCTTCCACTAATATCGGCACCCCTGGTGAATATGAACAAGGCGGCTGTGGAAATAAATCTGCATTGTTTATCCTTTAGATTTTTCAATTGCACAGGTGTGGCGTACCAAGATGCTGATTACACAGCATGATTATTGCACAGGTGTGCCTTAGGCTGATTTATACTTCAGCGTCGTTGTCCGCGTTGACGCGCAGTTACACGTGCAGAGGGAGGGGTTCTAGCAGACCAATCACAGCGCTTGCGTCCAAGTAGAATTGACGCGTTGTTACATTTTTGGAGAGGTGCACGTCAGGGTACGCCGAAGGGTACGCGCGCTACAATCAGCCTACGATGCAGCTACAGCGTGAGTTCGAAGCAGAAGTATAAATTGGGCTTAAGGCTGTGTCTTCAATGCCTGTGTCTTCAATGGCTGTGTGAAGTTGCTGGATATCAGCAGGACCTGGAACACGCTGTCGTATACGCCGATCCAGAGCATCCCACACATGCTCAGCGGGTGACGTGTCCGGTGAGTGTGCTGGCCATGCAAGATCTGGGATGTTTTCAGCTTCCAGGAATTGTGTACAGATCCTCCAACATGGGGCTGTGCATTATCATGCTGCAACATGAGGGGATGTCGTGGATGAATGGCACAACAATGGGCCTCAAGATCTCGTCATGGTATCTCTGTACATTCATAATGCCATCAATAAAATGCACCTGTGTTCGTTGTCCATAACATACGCCTGCCCATACCATAACCCCACCGCCCCCATGGGCCACTCCATCCATACCGTTGACATCAGCAAACCGCTCACCCACACAACGCCATACAAGCTGGCTGCCATCTCTGCCCTGTACAGTGAAAACCGGGATTCATCCGTGAAGAGAACACCTCTCCAAAGTGCCAGACGCCATCAAATGTGAGCATTTGCCCACTCAAGTCGGTTACGGCGACGAACTACAGTCAGTCGAGCCCCGATGAGGACGAGCATGCAGATGAGCTTCCCTGAGACGGCTTCTGACAGTCTGTGCAGAAACTCTTTGGTTATTAACCGAGTGTAGCAGCAGCGGTCCGGGCGGCTGGTCTCAGACGATCTTGAGGTGAAGATGCTGGATGTGGAGGGCCTGGGCTGGTGTGGGTACACGTGGTCTGCGGTTGTGAGGCCCGTTGGATGTACTGTCAAATTCTCTGAAACGCCTTTGGAGACAGCTTATGGTAGAGAAATGAACATACAATTCACGGGCAACAGCTCCCTCAAAACTTGCCACATATGTGGCATTGTGCTGTGTGATAAAACTGCACATTTTAGAGTGGCCTTTTATTGTGGCCAGCCTAAGGCACACCTGTGCAATAATCATGCTGTGTAATCAGCATCTTGATACGCCACATCTGTGAGGTGGATGATGATCTCGGCAAAGGAGAAGTGCACACTGACACAGATCTAGACAGATTTGTGAAAAATATTTGAGAGAAATAGGCCTTTTGTGTACATAGAAAAAGTCTTAGATCTTTCAGTTCAGCTCATGAAAAATGGGGGCAAAAACAAAAGTGTAGCGTTTATAATTTTGTTCACTGTATATGACGTGTGCGTGTTTGAATACATGTGCCGTGTGTGTATGAATATGTGACGTGTGTGTGGGACTCTTACAGTGTTCTCTTGACTGGGCTCCACTGTTAGAAGAAGATGCTCTTTAAACCGCACACACACAGTGTCCTCTAGCGATGGTGGTTTCCCAACTGGAAGAGAAACACATTCAGCACAGCATCAGCAGTACCTTGACACACACACACACGCACGCACGCACGCCAGCCAGCCTCACCGGGATCAGCGCCGGCCCGGTCCTGCAGGAACGGTGGCAGTCGGTTGCAGATGAAGTCTCTCTTCATAGCGCTGGACCGCAACTCCTGATTCCCCCGCTCGATATCATCAGCCAAATGCCGCAGAAACACACACATCTGCTTATTAACCTCAGGAGCCACGCTGGCAGACTGACAACACACACACACACACTGTTAGAGCCACTGTTACAGGTGAGTGTGTGAGAGAGGAGAGTGTGTGTGTGAGAGGAGTGTGTGTGAGAGAGAGAGAGGAGTGGGTGTGTGAGAGGAGTGTGTGTGACAGGAGTGTGTGACAAGAGTGTGTGTGACAGGAGTGTGTGTGTGTGTGTGTGAGCAGTGTGAGAGAGAAGAGTGAGTGAGAGCAGTGTGAGAGAGGAGAGTGTGTGAGAGCAGTGTGAGAAAGGAGTTTGTGTGAGAGGAGTGTATGTGACAGGAGTGTGTGTGAGAGAGGAGTGTGTGTGAGAGGAGTGTGTGTGTGTGTGTGAGCAGTGTGAGAGAGGAGAGTGAGTGAGAGCAGTGTGAGAGAGGAGAGTGTGTGAGAGCAGTGTGAGAAAGGAGTTTCTGTGAGAGGAGTGTATGTGACAGGAGTGTGTGTGAGAGAGGAGTGTGTGTGAGAGGAGTGTATGTGAGAGTGTGAGAGAGGAGTGTGTGAGAGAGGGGAGTGTGTGTGAGAGAGGAGTGTGTGAGAGGAGTGTGTGTGAGGAGTGTGTGTGAGAGGAGTGTGTGTGAGAGGAGTGTGTGTGTGTGAGAGGAGTGTGTGTGTGAGAGAGGAGTGTGTGTGTGAGGAGTGTGTGTGTGAGGAGTGTGTGTGAGAGGAGTGTGTGTGAGAGGAGTGTGTGTGCTCACCGTGAGGAGGTTACGAGGAAGACCGCAGCGTATTCCGTGTTCACGTTTCATGCTGTCCAACACACACCCGGGAAACACGTCCAGCATGAAGTCGCCCCACGACCTGAAAGAAACACACATTTATATCTATAATGACCTGAAAGAAACACACATTTATATCTATGATGACCTGTAAGACACACACATTTATATCTATAATGACCTGTAAGACACACACATTTATATCTATAATGACCTGAAAGACACACACATTTATATCTATAATGTGAAGACATTTAGCGTAGAGTTTTGGTGTGTGATTTGGTTGGGAATCAAACTCGTGATCTTGCCTTTGTGAGACACTACTACACACTACTTCTGTTAAACTCTTAAAACATTTTTTTTACAATACAGATACAAAAATGATATAAATAATCATGTTTCATATTAAAGCAGAGGATTTAAAAGCATGTTAAAGGTTAATGGACCCTGAGAGTGAACGAGTGTGTGTTTGTGAACTGTGGAGACGCACATGTTCTGGTAGGTGCTGAGTGTGAGGTGTGTGGATCGAGCCACGTCTGAAGGAGTGTCGGCCTGGTGGATCGTTCCTCGGGGGAAATACAGCAAATCACCAGCCTACAAGAAATCAAATGAAATGAGGCATTCATATAGCACTTTTACAATCAAGCACAGACACACGAGCAGAACACTCAAGCACACCTAACATCCCCACCTTTACCCCAGTGATGTCACTGACCTTCAGGATGAAGTCGTGTGTCGGGGGGCCGATGCGGTGCTCGGGCTCCAGGCTGTACTCGCGGGCCAGAGGGACGGTGGGCTGGTAAAGCCTCCAGTGTTTCTGTCCCTCCAGCTGAAGGATCAACACCTGAACCCGTAAACACGTATGGAAACAAACGCCAGCAGAACATCAGTTATTCCTCATACACACATGTGCAAACCGTGACACTGTAGTAGATGCTACACAAACGAGAGCAGACACACACCTCGACGTCGTCGTAGTGCGGCGGCAGACCCTGAGAGCCACGAGGTGTGATGTAGATGTTAGATCCAACCAGCGACCCGAAGAAGCACTCCAGCCGCTCCTGAATACGCCACAGCTCGTCCTGTGAACACACGTGACCAGTGAACACGCGTGACCAGTGAACACGCGTGACCAGTGAACACGCAGGACCCGTGAACACGCGAGACCAGTGAACACGCGAGACCAGTGAACACGCGAGACCCGTGAACACGCGAGACCCGTGAACACGCGAGACCCGTGAACACGCGAGACCCGTGAACACGCGAGACCCGTGAACACGCGAGACCCGTGAACACGCGAGACCCGTGAACACGCGAGACCCGTGAACACGCGAGACCCGTGAACACGCGTGACCCGAGAACACGCGTGACCAGTGAACACGCGTGACCAGTGAACACGCGTGACCAGTGAACACGCGTGACCAGTGAAAACGCGTGACCAGTGTGAACACGCGTGACCAGTGAACACGCGTGACCACTGAACACACGTGACCTCTGCAGGTCCACACGAGCTCTGACCTTGAACCTCTGAGGCTGGTGCAGCTGTATGGTGGCTCTGCTCTCCTCCAGGTCCTTCTTCAGCTGGCTGAACTTCACCTTCCCTGCTTTATTCAGCACTCTCTTCTGGCCGTCCACGCAGCGGCACACGTTGAGGTCTCTGGCGTATCGCAGGCCGCGAGCGCAGAGCTGCCTGACGTCGGACAGCTGGAACAGCGAGTGGAAGTACGAGGCCATAGCCGGATCGTTGCGCTGCAGGACCAGTGGCTTCTGCTCCCAGTACTGAAGAAAGAACTGGTCCAGGCCGACCGGACTGATCAGACTCTGGAAGAAATCCCTCGGAGAGTCGAAGCACAGCGGGTTCCCCATCTTCATCTGCTTCACAGGTATATCCTCCTCGTCCTTCTGTCCATCACACTTCTTCACTCTTCTGCCCTTCTTTGGCATCTCTGCGGCATAAATATCATAATGTAAATATGCTCTCCATAACCTTCACTGCGCTGTCTAGATAGCTTGCTGATTATTCTGAAATTTCCGTGAAATACAGGCTATTTTCACAGTGTAAAACATGCAATAGGTTTCAAATGATTATTCATAAATGTAAATGTGCACTACTTTAACATCAAGGCAAGGTGATGCAGCTGTTGTGTAAAAACTAATAAAGAGCGGCAGTCACATCAGTCGTTCTGTCCTCCGCAATGTTTACAGTCTAGGACCCGATCAACTCTGAAAATCGCGTATCAAAATGCTCTTCGAGTTTCCCAGTAGTAAATACGACCTTTGTGTCCAGTTCCTACTAGGAAAGTATGTACAACAATTCCAATAGCACATGAAAGCAGAATTAATGTCCATTTATTCTTTCCACTGTGAAGAAACTAGAGTGAGAATGAATGTTTATAATTAACGTAGCCTACAGCACAGATGAAGCTTCAAATAATTACATGCTTTTAACCATTAATTCAGTTCACGCATTCATCATCACGAAATAACTGATTGGTCAAGTTTAATTTAGTCAGTTTATGGAAAAGTGTCACCACAAGTGACAGAATGAGGTAGAATTAAGGTGTGCAAAAACTAAAAATATATTTGATTGATTTGCTTTTTATTGACAAACGAAACAAGAAAGTGCAAATAAACGCAATAATGCATTTATTATTTACTAATGCAACAATATTGACAAGCTTCAAATTAATGCGTTGTTTAGTTTTCCTCTTTTTTATTTCTAAATAATTTAACATGTATGTAAGTACAAGCATGATATTTAATCGTATACTTATTATCCAAATAAGACAGACGGGTCCGTCATAATTTATATGCCAGAAAATAACTAATTCGCAGTGGAAGTGTAGGGAAACATGTTCCTCACCGACAGGATCACAGCCCCACGTGCAAAGACGGTGTCACACTTCAAACGCTCCGGGTGGAAACTTACAAAAACCGTTCCAGGATTTTTGAGTCAAGTTCATATCGTAGCAACCATAATCACAGTAAAATATGTGGCGTATGCTGATTTTTATTTCACAGTTAAATATAAGTCACTATTTAAATTCTTTTTTATTGTGTATATTCTGTAATTTATATTTCTTATTCTATTGCTATTATTATAGTATTATTAATAAACTATATGCTAATATCAATATTTTATGATTGTATTATTGTACTTATTATATTATAATTATACTATTCATTACTATTTTATTTGCTGTATACTATTAGTTTATTTTTTGACTAAACTATTTACTATTACTTCTCACTTTATGTTATATTTACTATTTGTACCATAACATTATGTATTATCATAAAGGATCCATCAGTTATCTTTGTTATTGCTAAAATCAGGTCAATCACAGAAAATGCTTTTCTCCACAATGAGAAAACTTAAATTATATCTCAGTATTGGGGTCTTCCCCATTCTTATCTAAGAATAAAGAGCCAGATAGGCCTACATGACAAGCCTGAGCTTGACCATTATTTTAAAATATATATATATATATTTTACAAGTCTAACTATCGAGATTTTAAACAACTAGAGATGGAACTTTTTGTACACCATATACAAACCACTGAAATCGGTTGATAAATGTAAAAACAGTTTTTGTTTTTATCCAGAAAAAAATGCATCTCACCCGTTTACTTGCATTTGATTACAGCACAGTCTTGCCCTCCGCAAAATGGCGGACCCGTTGACGTATCGCAGCAACGTTCCAAAGTGGCCAATAGGGCGTCTATGTATTTATTATGTCTATGCTCCCGCACCCAGAGTCCCGCATTCTCAGACCCCTCGTTTTTCGAGACAGCGCCTCCTATCAAATTGGATCGGATAAACACATGGATAAACCATGGGATAAACACGTTTTTTTTTTTGTTTGTTTTTTACTGAACATACTTACAAAATACAATTTACAAAATCTCTCGTTGGGAGACTCTTGTGCAGAACATAAACACAATTAAATAAAACAAATTCCGATAAAGAAATTAAATACAAATGAAACTAAAATAAAATAAATTAAGCAAAGGCACTTCAGTCCATAAGGCATGTAAAAGTTCTTCACATATATAAGTTGTCCTCAGTCTTTATATATTCTTAAAAGAAAGTTTCGTGGAAGCTTTACAAATTATAATGACACATATTTTGAGACATCTTCACATAGAGAGTAAATGTTATCACTGGAGACTTTCAGAAGTAAAGTATTCCCTCCGTTCAATTTAAACACCATTAGAGATGGATTTTTATTTTGCCATTTACATTTATGAATATGGTATTTACCCATAATTGTTATGATATTGTAAATTCTAAAGAGTTCCTTCGGAAGGTTTTCATTACCAAAAAGAATTTGCTCCACCTTTAATTGTATAGTTCTGTCCATTTTTAATTCCAGCCAATTCATGACATCTTGCCAAAAACGATTTATCACTGAACGAGAAAAACAAATGTTCAATAGTTTCATCTTCCTGGGAACAGAACACACATGGCTCCACTTCAAAACCAAATCTCTTTTTAAGCATTGCTGCTGCTGGATAATATCCATTTATAATTTTGAATTGCATTTCTTTTATTTTAGGAGGTATAGGCCATTTCATGAACCTGATGCATTTATTTGTTATTTTTTCATCAAAATGTCTTATTTTTGTATTCTGGTCAAAGTCATGAAATAGTCTACATTTGAATATTTTGCTAATACAATAATTGTTACATTTTTTTTTTTGCTATTTAGGGGAATTTGGTTTAGTTGCAGTATAGGCAAATTTATTTGACTTTTGGAATAATGTAAATTATTTTGTATCATATTTAATAGGGCTATTGGTATTGCTTTACATACCTGTTATAATCCCTAATTAAACTTTGTATATTAAATTTTGTTTTAAAATCCGAAAACCTAAGAAAATTACCTTGTTCATCTAATATATCTGTGATGAAAATGATACCCTTTTCAAACCAATTCCTGAAAAAAAGTGTTTTCCTACTTATTGTTATTACTCTGTTATTCCACAAGGTGGCGCCATGTGGTGTACAAGTATGAGTAAATGCCATCTTCCAGTAATGAAGAACTTGTTTATGATATTCAGACAGTCTTACTGGCAATTTTGATACCTCAAAATCACACTTTAAAAGGAACTCCAAGCCTCCCACTTTATCAAAAATATTGTTGGGAATATGAAACCACAGAGCTTTTACCCAGTTAACTCTAAAAACTCCAACCATAGATTCAAAATCAATTGTTTTTAACCCTCCTTTATTATAGTCCTTTAAAAGTTGTGATTTTTTTGATGTAATGCGTTTTATTACGCCAAATGAATTGGTAAATTATAGTATTTGCTTTTCTAATGTTCTGTGAACTAATATAGAGAGAATAGCTTGGGTAAATCAATTTAGAAATCCCTTCTGATTTCGACAATAAGTTACGTCCTAAAATAGTTAAGTCTCTTGTTAACCAATGATTTAAGTTTAAGAGCTCATAAGGGCAGATGGAGTGATGGAGGAGCTCATAGGGGCTGGTGGAGTGATGGAGGGACTCATAAGGGCAGGTGGAGTGATGGAGGAGCTCATAAGGGCAGATGGAGTGATGGAGGAGCTCATAAGGGCAGATGGAGTGATGGGGGAGCTCATAAGGGCTGGTGGAGTGATGGAGGAGCTCATAAGGGCAGGTGGAGTGATGGAGGGACTCATAAGGGCAGATAGAGTGATGGAGGAGCTCATACGGGCCAGTGGAGTGATGGAGGAGCTCATAAGGGCAGATGGAGTGATGGAGGAGCTCATAAGGGCAGGTGGAGTGATGGAGGAGCTCATAAGGGCAGGTGGAGTGATGGAGGGACTCATAAGGGCAGATAGAGTGATGGAGGAGCTCATACGGGCCAGTGGAGTGATGGAGGAGCTCATAAGGGCAGATGGAGTGATGGAGAAGCTCATAAGGGCAGATAGAGTGATGGAGGATCTCATACGGTTAGATGGAGTGATGGAGGAGCTCATAAGGGCTGGTGGAGTGATGGAGGGACTCATAAGGGCACATGGAGTGATGGAGGAGCTCATAAGGGCAGATGGAGTGATGGAGGAGCTCATAAGGGCAGATGGAGTGATGCAGGAGCTCATAGGGGCTGGTGGAGTGATGGAGGGACTCATAAGGGCAGGTGGAGTGATGGAGGAGCTCATAAGGGCAGATGGAGTGATGGAGGAGCTCATAGGGGCTGGTGGAGTGATGGAGGGACTCATAAGGGCAGGTGGAGTGATGGAGGAGCTCATAAGGGCAGATTGAGTGATGGTGGAGCTCATAAGGGCTGGTGGAGTGATGGAGGAGCTCATAAGGGCAGGTGGAGTGATGGAGGGACTCATAAGGGCAGATAGAGTGATGGAGGAGCTCATAAGGTCCAGTGGAGTGATGGAGGGTCTCATAAGGGCAGATGGAGTGATGGAGGAGCTCATAAGGGCCAGTGGAGTGATGGAGGGTCTCATAAGGGCAGTTGGAGTGATGGAGGAGCTCATAAGGACAGATGGAGAGATGGAGGGTCTCATAAGGGCAGGTGGAGTGATGGAGGATCTCATAAGGGCAGTTGGAGTGATGGAGGAGCTCATAAGGACAGATGGAGAGATGGAGGGTCTCATAAGGGCAGGTGGAGTGATGGAGGATCTCATAAGGGCAGTTGGAGTGATGGAGGTTCTCATCCAGGAGCTGGGCTCCTCTCCTCAGTGCTCACACCAGTCTGCAGACATTTCAGATCCTACAAAAATGCACAAACATTATACAAAAGCAGTCATTTTAACAGCACAATGTAATTTGATTTATGTATTAAAAGTAACAAAAATTACCTTTATATTTGAGTAAAATCCCTAAAACCTTTTTTTCCCAACAAATGCTGCATCCTCTTTCCTCGCAGGTCCTACTCCACCACAACAGCTCTGCAGCAAATGCACACAAATCAAGAATCAGAAAAGTGTTGTAATTTCTCCGTTTGAAACTTCAATAATTCAAATAAACTACAACTTAGTAGTATACTCACTCAAAGCCTTTGATCACAGGCCTTCAGCATCATCAGCCTCTCTCCACCGGATACACACACGTTTGTTCTTCTGTCCCTGGAACATCCAGACAAGATTCATGTGACGTCTGTGATTTATCTGCTCAGTACTAGCCTACATGCTCAACACTAGCCCACATGCTCAACACTAGCCCACATGCTCAACACTAGCCCACATGCTCAACACTAGCCCACCCTAGCCCACATGCTCAACACTAGCCCACCCTAGCCCACATGCTCAACACTAGCCCACCCTAGCCCACATGCTCAATACTAGCCTACATGCTCAATACTAGCCTACATGCTCAATACTAGCCTACATGCTCAATACTAGCCTACATGCTCAATACTAGCCTACATGCTCAATACTAGCCTACATGCTCAATACTAGCCTACATGCTGAGGCTGTAGCTGATGTGTTCACTCAACAGTAATATGGGACAAATAAAATATATAACATGTTTAATTACTTTATAGATGTGTTTTTTTACAGCACATTTGTCTTTTTCATGTGATGTGCTCATCTGTAATACTTGTACAATAATTTCCTTTCAGATGTAAATAAACATTTTAAATAAGCGTGTTTAAGATGTATATGGACATGTAAATCCACTTTAGAGACGTAACGTTACGTGTGCTTACTGCTATAGCCTACATAAAACATGTTTTACAGCAAAATCACAACTATACTATACTGTCTAACTCCTTTACACCTTCAACAGTTAAAACGTTTACTCTATAGTAGTTTAACACATACGATTTAAACACAAGGAACCGTGTTTACTCACATTTAAAACCCCCGCGCCGCTGATCTCCTTGATGTTTGATGATGACGTATGCTCTCGCGTGGCCTCCTGGGATGGAAGAGTATCCATCGGTTGAGCACTGGAGAATCTGTCCGGAAGCAGTAAGCCATCCGGGAACTTCTCGCCTACTCTTTTATGAATACTGACGTTTGGAACGTACTGCTTCCTTCACGTACTGTTTTCGCCTACTATTTAGTAGGAAAGTAGGCATATTCGAACGCACTTAAGTCCGAATCTCGCGATAATTAGTACGTCACCCAGGTAATTCTGGCCTACTCTTTTGGATTCATACATACATTTTCACTCGCCTACTATTTTTCCCATACTAAATAGTAGGGAAATATGCGGTTTGGAACGCAGCCTACGATTTGGGACGTAGCCTACTAATGCTATTTTCGAATACTATTTAGGACGGATAGTATGCGAATTGGGACGCAGGTTTTCTCAAGGCTGCGTATCTCGGCTGTCACGGTGAAGGCCGTCTCAGTTTGAAGGGTCCTTTGTTTCGAGTCCTCCATTCGGCCCGTTTTGAAGGATGCATCGGATGTATCCTTAACGATCCTATCCTTCACCCACAATCCTTTGAACACATTAAAATTCACAAAAAAAAAAAACGGATGAAAACCGATCGGTACTGAGCTTGTCTCAGTTTATTATGAAAATAGTGTTTTCAGACATGAAAGCATGTCATCTTTTGTTGCTGTAATCACGAACACTAAACTGACAACAAACACTGGGATTCACAGACGGCTCATTCACTGTGCTGCATCAATAGAAAGCCAGTTAATAAAGGGTTAACATGATTTCCGTGCCGTGAGCGTAATCGCCTGGGAGGACAGTAGCTTACAAGCCTCAGAAGGACTGGACAAACACGCTCTACTGGGAAACTCGAGTTCATCGGGTCCTAGACTGTAAACATGGCGGAGGACAGAACGACTGATGTGACTGCCGCTCTTTATTAGTTTTTACACAACAGCTGCATCACCTGGCCTTGCTGTTAAAATAGTGCACATTTACATTTATGAATAATCATTATTGTGTTTTACACTGTGAAAATAGCCTGTATTTTACAGCAAGCTGACTCTCTAGATAGTGTGGTCAATGTTCCTATATGTAAGTGAACAGGACGCAACATTTTATTCAAAATTATCTTCAATACATTTAGCCTTTAATAAGATTTCCTGTGTCCTCCATGATTCCAGTTCTTGCTTGAAAAGCTTGTAATCACGACTTCAGAAGTGGGATATTTCTGATAGCATAACTCATCGATCTACTGGGCTCAGCTTTTGGAGTTCCTCCTTATTAATACAAGCTTTACGTCATTATTTTTCATTCTAATAACATCTAGACATATTTTCTCAATCCAGTGAAATCTTTTAAGCATTTTAATAAAATCTTCTCCAATGACAAACAGATCAAACAAGCATTACATTACAAAGCAGACATTCTGCACCTTGACGAAGGTCACATGACTACACGACAGTATCAGATGTGGTGATAATCGAGTCTTTGTTCTGGTGTTCATTCCCGCCACTGTGGAGACTGTGATGTTTGCGCTGGCGTCTCTGGGAGCTCCAGTTTCTCACACTCGGTGAGTTTCAGTGGTAAATGCTGCGCAATCTCGTTGGGGTCGGTGTAAAGCGCTGGAGGAACGTGCTGCAAAGTCAAGCACAGAGAGAAACACACCAGCTCAAACTCTCCACTCGTTTACAGTGCGTCATTTCTGACCGCGAGAAACAAGTGTGGCAATTATTACAGGAACATTGAACCTGCTCCACGCATGACCATGATTTATGTGCGTGTTCACACAGCAAGTGCCAAAACCTTTACCAAGTTTTGTACCATTCCGATGAAGGAAAAACTTAAATAAAAAACGAAACGTAAAATAAAACCGGAGATATAGTCCACCCAAAAATGAAACTTTCCTGATAAGTTTACTCAGGCCCAGGTCATCCAAGATATTCAAGAGAAATTAAGGTTTGAGGAAAACATTAACAATGAACTGACACAAATGACCTTCTCCAGAACCCACCGTGTGGAAGAGCTGGAACATCATCTGTAGTAAAAAGTATATACATTTTAATTTGACTGGAAATGACTGTTAGTTTCGCGAGGGACGACGGATGGATCAGTGTTGCCAACTTCAGAAAAGGAAAATACGGGACAATCAATCGTGGTTATTAATAGAAAAATTACGGACACTAAATATTTGTACTGTATCACACAGTGCGTGTCATTTCAGTGTCTGCAGTTATGTGTGTGTATAAAAGGTTCTCAGACATAAACACATTAGCTTTGTCTGACCTATTTATGTGCGGTTTTATTCTAAAAAGAATTTTAATGTCATACAAAAAAATGTCACATTACACCAAAACATTGTTCAAAATAATATCATTTATCTGAAATAAAAAGCTTTTATAACATTATACACTACAGTTCAAAAGTTCGGGTCAGTAAGTATTAGCCTACTTTTATTCAGGAAGGATGCATTAAATGAATCAAGTGACAGTAAAGACATGTATAACGTTACAAAACAAACTCTTTTGAACTTTCTATTCATCAAAGAATCCTGAAAAAAATTCAATAATCTGAAATGTTTCTTGAGCAGATCAGCATATTATTCCCTCAGGCAGAGCATGTTTTCTTGCGTGGCTGGATGTTGGTTTCAGGAGATGTGCCAATAACAGTAACATTTCTGTTTTCTGTACCAATTTTGGTATCGTAGCAAAAACTGTTGAATTAAATACTTTGTCTCGTTACATTTACATTTATTCCTTTAGCAGACGTTTTTATCCAAAGCGACTTACAAATGAGAACAATAGAAGCAGTGAAACTAACAGTAGGACCACAAAATGTAAGTGCTATAACCCTTCTCAGCCTAATCTAACGCAGAACCCGTAAAGGTATTTTTTGTTTTGTTTATTTGCTTGTTTTTATTAATAGAAAGGAAGAGAAAAGTGTTAGTAGTACTGGAACAAGTGCTGCCGAAAGAGATGCGTCTTCAACCGTTTCTTGAAAATGGCTACGGACTCCGCAGCTCTAGATCGTTAGATAGATACACTGTCAATCATAGCAGTTTATGATTTAATTTGAATACGGTTGTCAATCCAAAAACATTGCAGCATTAAAAACTACACTAATGTTCAGACTGTGAATGTGTAACGAACAGCAAGATAAGAGACGCCCTTTATAAATCACTAAGACTTAAAGCACAGGCTCTCTCGCGAAACTGCCATTATAATGACAAAAAGTCTTAATTGTACAGTGGATCTCTTATTAATATTGCGTTTAGACTTTGTTGGTTATAATAAAGGCTTGTGTTGAAAAAAAAAAAAAAAAAACGTGCATTTCCAGCAATGTAAAGCGGCTTCTCATGAACACCTTATTGGCCAGTGCGATCACACGCTCGACAGACAGATTGTGATTGGCTACAGTGCTCAACACTTGTAAAACACGCTGTAAATAGAAACCCGTGATGCGGAGAAAGTGCAGGTTGGGGATTGTTTGAATGTTATAGATTACGATTATTAATTATCATTGTTAGATTCCAAGTTTCATTTCCAATGTGGTTAAGAAAAATGAAGTCAAATATTTAGATCTAAAATATTTATTCTGATTCTTTTTGTAAAAAAAGTAGTTGCAGCTGATCACCATGAACAAACCAGCAAAACAGAGCTCACGCTTCTCCCACGATGCTGAAGAAAAGACATTAGACAACTAGAGGTTCTGAAAAAATGTTTAATTGCTTCAGTTTAATTAGAAAATATTTAATAATTCTAACTAATTAAAAAAATGGTTGAATGAATGATTCAATGACTCAAAGACTGGACGAATCAGCGTTTTGAACGAAACTGTAGAATTGAATGATTCAATGACAGATAAATGTTGTATAGGTTCTGATCCGCTGTCCCGCAGAGCTTCGGCTCTACACCGTCTGGAGGAATGGATCGATGATTTTTGCAGAGGCAAGGGTAATGACTCTGGCCCCTTCTCAAGCGCTTCCTCCAGTCAAGTCAAGTCACCTTTATTTATATAGCGCTTTTTACAATACAGATTGTATCAAAGCAGCTTCACGGTGATAACAAAATAATACATCAAATTTTGTTTCTAGAAGAAAATTGCATCATCGTCCACCTTAAGGCAAATCAATAATATTGTTGAATATTTAAATGTCCCCAACTAAGCAAGCCAAAAGCCAAGGTGCCAGTGGCAAGGAACAAAACTCCATCAGTGACAGAATGGAGAAAAAAACCTTGGGAGAACCCAGGCTCAGTCGGGGGCCAGTCCTCCTCTGGCCAACGAACCAACAGTGTATGTTTATGACTCAGGCAGCATTACAGGTCAGAAGTCAGAACTAGAACCACTTCCATCAGGTAGATGTTTTCGTATCCTGAGGTTGAGATATTACTGCTATAAAAACTCTTTTGTTCCTTTGGCTACAAGGCTGTTAAACTCTAGTGTAAAGGACACGGCTGTGTGAGTGTTATTGATGTCTTGATACAGAAGAAAGAAACCTAAACAGGTTTGGAACAACTTGAGGGCGAGTAAAAGATGACAGAATTGATATTTAGGATGAGCTGTTAGTCTCTCTCTGGCTGAGGAAAGGATGGCCTGAGCGCGAGTAAACACTGAAGTCTTCATTGAGTAAGCAGTTAAAGCAGCACTCACCTGAAGATCTGATATTTTACTTTCACGTGTGCTGAATTCTCGAAGCATGTGCTTTCTTCCAGCCTGCAGAACAGTGAAGTTTAAGAACCACTAAAATCATATTTGAACATTAAAGCATTCAACAGTTGGTATTCTGCGGTCTTGCCTCGTGATAAAGACGTGTGTCGTTGATCCTGATCATCACTCCATCCACTCGCAGGAAGAACCGCAGCAGGAGGAAGAAGCTGGTGGGCATCACTCTCTGAAACACACATCAGCGTTCACACGCAAGCAGTGATGCTGCAAATCTGCAATCAAGCTGAGAACTCACGATTTTGACACTGATCATAGACACGCCGTGATCATGCAGCTCGTCCTCGAACAGCAGCACGTCCTCGAAGAACTGGATCTGTTCTCGCGCCTTCAGCTTCTCCATGTCGATGCGGTCTGTGGTCGGCGTCACCTGTCCAACACAAGGCTCCTTTATTTACACAGCGCTTTTACAACACAGTTTCAGAGCAGCTTCACAGAGATAGCAGGGAAATAAAGCAAGAGTTTGTTTCCAGAAGAAAGTCACAGTCTAGCCTAAGTAAGTTCAGTGATGGTTCATTTTTGTTGTTAAAAAGTTATTAATTTAGTCCATTTATATATAGCCATATGTCATCGCCAGCTCAGTTCTCATATAATGCTGTCCATGCAGTAGATCAATAATATTGTTGAATACTACATGAGACACTGCACATGCAGCTGCTTTGAGTGTTAAAGGGTAATTCCACTGGTTGAGACATGAATATGTATTGAAAGTGGGTCATATATGTAGTAGAATAGTAGCATCAATTTCTAATTTGGGTCCTCCTTGGCCGATAAAAGGCAGAAAATAACTTTTTAGTGCTTGTGGATTGTAGACAACAATCCCCATAGTGCATTGCAGTGCTTAGCTCCGCAGGCCACTCCCACCTCTACGCTACCGCCTGGAATCATTTCACACAATTTCTAGTGAAGAGTTACTTTGCGAACTAATTATTGAATTACTCCTCGTTTTTATTTCGAAATGGTGTGCATTTGCATAGTACCGGCATGTTCAGCCAGCACAAGGAAAATACACAGAGTAAGTTTTCATAGATTACCCAAAGATTTGGACTTGTGCAAAAAGTGGCTCCGGGCTATCAATAACCCGAAGTTCGGAGAGGACACAGCCATTGAAGCACTAAAACATCTGACGGTGTGCAGTCTACATTTCAATCCAGAAGATTTCGAACCCAACCCCTTATTGGTGTGTTCACACCGAACGCGATTTGGCGATAGAGCGCCAAATACGCATCTAGTTAGACACTTGAACATTCGCTCGAGTTAAAATTTTTCAACTTGCGCGGAAGACATTCGCGGCAAACGCGTCGCCCAATTCGCGTCATTCGCAACGCCCGGCGCGAATGATGCGTCTATTCGCGTCTTTGCATTGACTTGAAATAATTAAATTCGCATTCGGTGTGAACACACCATTTGAAGAGACCCGCGCTTGTGAAAACCACAATTCCGTCGATATTTTCCTTGTCAGATGACGACGAACAGCCAGGAACGTCTGGAACTAGCAGTGCTAGTAGCGCTAAATGCATTTGCCTGCAGGTAAGGTTCTTTCTGACTCGACTCTATTAGCAGCTAGCAGCTACTGAGAACACACACTGACATAGTCGTCTGCTGTAAAGCAACACATCTATGATTTCGTCGGTTTACAAATTTTCAAAAAGTTTCTGCCGGTGAAATCAAACGCACTGGCACTGATCTGTGATAGGTCTGTTAGCGCATTAGGTCCAACCCCCTATGGGCGGGTTTGTAACGGTGGGAGCTAGTGCTTGTAGTCTTTACAGAACCCCCCCCCCCCCAAACTTCCTCCTACAATGACGTAAAATGACGATTTGTGCGTCATTGTAGGAGGAAGTGAAAAAGGTAAATAGCGGATTTCTCTCGTCTCAGGGGAAAATGAGAGTGTGTTGCACGACCATTCAATAGTATGACTGGGTTTCTAACAATGGAAAGCTTAATGCAAATGGGTGGAGTGTCCCTTTAAAGCAAAGAATACCTTGATCTGCGTGTGCTCTCCCAGTAACGTCCCCCTGTAGTCGGTTGTGTAAGTCCAGTCGTAGCGCTTCACCACGTCCCTGGAATGCTCCGAGTCGGCCCTGAACACACAGATTCTCCTGCGTCACAGCCTCTGCCCAGAGCCTCATGAGAAACACAACTATACCTGCTGTCCTGCCACTCCTGGGCACAGGCCACTTTCAGCGAGTCCTGCGTGTTGTTGACACGTTTGAGCGCGTCGATCGCATTGAACTCGATCCCGAAGCCGTCGCTGTGCTGAACACGCAACACATTCTCCCCGAACAGCATCTCTGGCAGAGCCGGCATGTGCATCGTCTCCGCCAGCCTGCGACACATCAGATATCATCATCATCCTCATCATCACCCTCATCATCATCACCCTCATCATCATCATCCTCACCATCATCATCATCCTCACCATCATCATCATCATCCTCACCATCATCATCACCCTCATCATCATCATCATCCTCACCATCATCATTATCACCATCATCATCCTCATCACCCTCGTCCTCATCATCACCCTCATCATCACCATCACCCTCATCATCATCCTCATCATCATCACCCTCATCATCACCCTCATCATCACCCTCATCATCATCACCCTCATCATCACCCTCATCATCACCCTCGTCCTCATCATCACCCTCATCCTCATCATCACCCTCATCATCACCATCACCCTCATCATCATCCTCATCATCACCCTCATCATCATCCTCATCATCACCCTCATTATCATCCTCATCCTCACCCTCATCATCCTCACCCTCATCATCCTCACCCTCATCATCCTCACCCTCATCATCACCCTCATCATCACCCTCATCATCATCACCCTCATCATCCTCACCCTCATCATCACCCTCATCCTCATCACCCTCATCATCCTCACCCTCATCATCACCCTCATCCTCATCACCCTCATCATCCTCACCCTCATCATCACCCTCATCCTCATCATCACCCTCATCATCACCATCACCCTCATCACCCTCATCCTCATCATCACCCTCATCCTCACCCTCATCATCATCCTCATCATCACCCTCATCATCATCCTCATCATCACCCTCATCATCATCCTCATCATCCTCACCCTCACCCTCATCATCATCCTCACCCTCATCATCACCCTCATCATCACCCTCATCATCATCATCCTCATCATCACCCTCATCCTCATCATCCTCACCCTCATCCTCATCATCACCCTCATCATCACCCTCATCATCACCATCATCACCATCATCCTCACCCTCATCATCATCATCCTCCTCATCATCACCCTCATCATCATCACCATCATCACCCTAATCATCATCCTCATCACCCTAATCATAATCATCATCTTCATCATCATCCTCATCACCCTCATCATCCTCACCCTCATCATCATCATCATCATCATCATCATCATCATCCTCATCCTCACCCTCATCATCATCCTAATCACCCTCATTATCATCATAATCATCATCATCATCCTAATCATCATCATCATCATCATCATCCTAATCATCATCATCATCCACCTCATCATCATCCTCATCATCATCACCTTCATCCACAATCTGCTGCCATTACTCTTATGTACTGGGAATAATGTTCAGATAGAGCAACGACTGACTGGCCAGATTATATCATGCGACTCTGGGGGAACAGTAATAGTTTGGATTTTGGCTTCCAACGATAACGAAAATGTGATAAGATAAAATGATGCCAAGAATACGCCTAAACTTCAAACACACACACATATATATCCATCTTGCCGTCTTTAATAACAATCAATGCATATTTCATTTGTACACTGAAGACTATGCAGTGATTTAAAGTTTAACTCCGGGTTTAATAACTATTTTGACATGTGATTATTTTCTGCAATACTGTGTTTTAAATTGTGCAAATCGATAAAGTATACAGGCTTGTTCCAGTCTGGATATTCTCCATAGTAAATCTCTAAATTGGGAAGATCGCCCTAATGTCACTCATCATATTAAAGCGCCAGTTCACCCAAACATTTTAATTCTGTCACATTTACTCACCCTGAAGTTGTTCCAAACCTGTATGAGTTTATTTCTTCTGCTGAACACAAAAATTCATAGAATTTCCATAGTATTTTTTTCTGCATACTATATGAATCAATGGGGCCCCTTTACCTACTAACATTCTTCAAAATATCTTCCAGAACAGTTTAGAACAACAGGGTGAGTAGATGGCAGAATCTCAGTTAAATCTCATGTATCCAGCATCCCTCACCTCTCGATATCTTTGGACTTCATGATGTGAGTCCTGACAGCGGTGACGGTCCACGGGCCGAACCGGAAGTCCTGTTTACTGCTCTGAAATCCATGAGGAATCACTGAAGACATCCTGCAGATCAGCTAATGCCTGAGAAAGAGCAGAGCGACAGAAACCCGCACGTCTTTACTTCATTAACAGAATCACGACCATAGACTGGAGAAACTGCATGCTCTGAAATGTTTATGAATGTATTAATCTGGACTCGATATCAAACTTAAGACTCGCGGTTGGTTAAACGCTCTTTTATAGTTCAGTTGATTAAAACTGGCACACATACATCAATTATGTTAAGACTGTTCACAACACAGGAGTAAAAAAAATGAAAGCGAATACGAGCATAATTCACTCTCACCTCGCATCCGTTTCCATGTATGCATAGAGCGCAACCACCAATTCCTCCCGGTGTCGCGCGAACAGCAGCCGATGGTTCCGGTTCCGGCAGTGGACAACAAGTCCTATCTATTTAAATGGGGGAATCCTGACATCTCAACTAAACTCCCAACTAAATTACATATTTATCATGACACAAACTGTACAATAACTTTTAAGTTTTTTGCATTAACATTTTGCAAGTAACAACAAATAACATTCATTCCATTAACAAAAATCCTACTGACATTTGAAATTAACAATAATTAAAACAATTGACTTTGTTCGAGGGACATTGAGTATTGACATTTAAACAGACAATATATACAATTATTACATAATAAAAATAAAAAAGGAAAGAAAGGCAAAGAAATAAATTTTCGTTTTGACTCAAGTAGGGGATAGAAAGATCTCATTTAAACATGTTTCTCTGTTCACAGGTGCCTTTATAAACTTATGTAATATCGGGAATGTTTTAATTGCTTTTGAGTTTTTTTTTAATTGACATAGGGAATCAGCAAGACTTTTTAATTCAGAGCAAAAAAACAATAAAATTTGGTTTTGAAACTGTAAATGTATATTTGTGGATAAGACCTTTTCCAGGCAAGCACAGGATGTTGCCTGCGTTATCCAAAAGAACAGAACCAGTGTTAGAAAGAAAAAATAAGACCATTTCTTCTGTATATCAAAAAGGATATTAAAGGATGTAAAAATCAAAACTGAAATCTGTGTTCAAAATGATACCGAGATACATCAAAGAACATTCCGGTTAAATATCCATAAACTTAGATAAAAATAACTTACAGGGCTAAAAATTGTGAAGGATTTTAATATGAATTTCTTTAACCTTATTTGCTATTACAAAGTTATTATGAGCAGACCATATGTTACACAAATATAGCATAAGGAAGGATACATTTGTTTCCATAAAGCCATTGCTTTAAGAGCAATACTGCTCATAGAGATTAATAATGTCTTATATGAATATTATTGAATTTTTTTATTGCACAACTGTCGCTTCCCGAACATGTACATCAAGCTGGCCTCAAATTTAAAAGCTTTGTATTGACTTTAATCTTACTTGTCTTGTATTTACACTTTGTTTAGTATTTCATTTGAAAGTTTTTTGTACTTGGGTTATGGTCCATATTTCTGTTTCCATGTTATTTTTTAAAAACGATTTTAAAGTCCTTGTTTATGTTTTGTTTTGGTTTATTTTGTGTGTCCATCGTCCCGCGTTGGCCGGTCCGGCTGTTCAGAGACTCTGATGTCCTTCATCCAGTTTGTTCATGGCTTGGTCACTTTTACCATTTAAGCCTTGCTTCTTTGTCCCTTTCCCCTCTTAATACTCATTTTCAATTACGACCCTTTTTCTATTTGCACTGATGGTATTATGCCTTTAAAAATATAATATTTTTAATTGAACATACTTATTTACAAAACACACTTTACAAAATCTCTCGTTGGGAGACTCATGTGCAGAACATAAACACAGTTAAATAGAACAAATTCCGATAAAGAAAATAAATACAAATAAATCTAAAATAAATGAAGCAAAGGTTCATGTCAAAGTTCTTCACATATATATATATATATATATACTGTCCTCAGTCTTCATATAGTCTTAAAATAAAGTTCCATGGAAGCTTTACATACTAAAATGAACAATATTTTGAGACATCTTCACATATAGAGTAAATGTTATCACTGGAGACTTTCAGAAGTAAAGTATTCCCTCCGTTCAATTTAAACACCATTAGGGATGGATTTTTATTTTGCCATTTACATTTATGAATATGGTATTTACCCATAATTGTTATGATATTGTAAATTTCTAAGAAGTTCCTTAGGAATTCTTCATTACCAAAAAGAATTTGCTCCACCTTTAATTGTATAGTTCTCTCCATTTTTAATTCCAGCCAATTCATGACATCTTTCCAGAAACTTTTATCAGAGAAAAACAATAGTTTCATCTTCCTGGAACAGAATAACACAAATCTTTTATCTGCTGGATAATATCCATTTATAATTTTGAATTGCATTTCTTTAATTTTAGGAGGTATAGGCCATTTCATGAACCTGATGTATTTATTTGTTATTTTTTTCATCATAATGTCTTATTTTAATATTTTGGTCATGAAATAGTCTACATTTGAATATTATGCTAATACAATTATTGTTACATTTTTTGCTTTTTTTTAAATTTTATTGTTAAATTTGGTTTAGTTGCAGTATAGGCAAATGTATTTGACTTTTGGAATAATGTAAATAGTTTTGTATCATATTTAATAGGGCTATTGGTATTGCTTTACATACCTGTTATAATCCCAAATTAAACTTTGCATATTAAATTTTTTTTTAAATCCGAAAACCCAAGAAAATTGCCTTGTTCATCTAATATATCTGTCAGGATTCAGACCAGGAGACAGAGGTAAGTGATGAACTCAAACTTTCTTTATTTTCAAACAAAGGTAAGTATTCGAAATTGCAGATGCTCATAAGTGCTCATGGAAAAGGGAGTGTGGCAGGAACGAATCCAGGTGAATAACTCCTGTTCTTGGTAAAGAAACGTGTGTGAATCTCGTGGATCAATAACCCTCCTTTCTCTCTTCACAGATCATCTCGGGACGGACAGGATTCAAGAAGGGCTACAGGTGAGTTGATCCAGTATGTGCAATCGGTGGTAACTTAACCAGTTCAATGATACTTTCACTTTCACTTGCAGAGAATCCGGGGGGAAGTGAGACTCGTTTGTAGATTCCAGGAGACGGGGAACGAGAGTCATGGAGCATATCCTGGGAACAGCAGAACAAGGATATCAGGGTTAGTATCTTACAAGTGTATATACTTCTCGTCCGTTGTTGTAAGATGACTCAGAGCGCGATAAGCGGACACTGGATAAGGGTCCTTTCCTGTCGGAGGCTTGACGATGACTGAGTAAACTGGGTGTTTTTATACTGGCTGGGAAGTGATCGCTGAGTGGAAAACAGGTGCTGGTGATTAATAATCTGGGGACAGGGATCTTTGCGTGGTGGTTTGTGAGGTCTCTGATTGGCTCCTGACCCTACCCCCCCCCCCTCCAGAGTCCGCGCCAGCGGACCTTGGACCTCGACGTCGTGGGGGTCTGCCTCTGGGTCTTGGTGCAGGCATGAAATTCCGAGAGCAGACTGGGATCAAGAACATCTTTACGAGGTACCCAACTTCTCTCTTCTGGTCCATATCCTTCCCAGTCAATGAGATATTCTAGTTGACCCCCTCGACGTCGAGAGTCCAAGATCTCCTTGATGAGATAGATGGAATCTGGTTCGATGGGTGGTATCGGGGGGTTGTTCTCTGATACGACCTCGTTGACTGACTGGGGTACCGGTGGATGATGGGGTTTCAGAAGGGAAACGTGGGATGGATGCGGTATTCAGGGGGCAACCGGAGCTGGTAAGTAACTGGATTTATTTGCCTGACGATTGGAAAAGGTCCGATGTACTTGGGGTTTAGTTTTTTACAGGACTGACGAAGTCTGATATCCCTAGTGGAAAGCCAGACTAATTGTTCAGGTTGGTATTCTGGAGTAGGTGGTCGGCGTGTGTCGGCGAACTGTTGTTGTCTATTGACAGCTTGTTGGATATGATGGTGAGTTTGATTCCAAACCTGTTCGCTTTCCTCAAACCACTTATTGACAGCAGGCATTTCTGAAGGTTCTCCGGACCATGGGAATAGCGGCGGTTGATAACCAAGGACACATTGGAATGGGGTTAACTGAGTGGATGACTGTCTGAGGGAATTCTGTGCGTATTCTGCCCAGATGAGATACCGACTCCAGATGTTCTGATTGGAGTGGCAGAAAGTACGCAAGAACCGACCTATATCCTGGATTTTTCGCTCGGTTTGTCCGTTGGTTTGTGGATGGTACCCGGAAGACAGACTCACAGTCACATTCATTAACGTGAAGAATGATCGCCAGACTCGGGAAATGAATTGGGGTCCTCTATCGGAGACGATGTCTTCTGGAAGACCGTAATTCCGAAATACATGTTCCATAAGGAGCTCGGCAGTATCAAAGGCGGTTGGGAGCCCCTTCAACGGGATTAACTTGCATGCTTTCGAGAACCGGTCAATGACCACTAGGATGCACGTATTCCCTTCAGATGTCAAGTCAAGTCAAGTGTATTTATATAGCGCTTTTCACAATATAAATTGCATCAAAGCAGCTTCACAATATCAATCAAATAACATAATGTTTGTTTCTTAGTGAAAAAACATCCACGTTTGGTAAGGCTGATCAATGGTATTAATGCTTGGTTAATTATTTTGAATATCCCCAACTGAACAAGCCAAAGGCAACAGTGGCAAGGAACCGAAAAAACTCCATCAAGTGACCTACTGGTGTCCTAAAACTCCATCAGGTGACCTAATGGAGAAAAAAAAACCTTGGAAGAACCCAGGCTCAGTCGGGGGCCAGTTCTCCTCTGGCGTTTATGAACTAGAGGCCGGATTTACAGTAACTGTAATTTGATACAGAATTTTGTTTTATTTTATCACTTCGGGGTGGGTACGCGAACCAGAATCACAACATTTTATCTGTAGAGTGGGAAAGGGATCCTCCATAGGGAGAGGCTAGTTGGCACTTCAGCACTGCGTTGTCATCGGGTCCAGGCAAAGCTCCTAGTCAGATCTGGATACGGCCTGGATCCGGGCGGCTGCGGGAAAACCTCGGGATAAACAAAGACACTAAAATTAGCGTAGATGCCATTCTTCTTATGATGATGTAACGAGTACATCAGGATTTAAGGGAAGTGTTCCCAGTTCCGGCTGACCTAATCTATGCAGCCTAACACTAAGTTATAGAAGTCTATAATATATTATGTGTATGCTAGGTCAAAGAGATGTGTTTTTGGTCTAGCTTTGAACTGACAGAGTGTGTCTGCTTCCCGGACAATGGTAGGAAGACTGTTCCAAAGTTTTGGTGCAAAATAGGAAAAGGATCTACCGCCCACAGTCGATTTTGATATTCTAGGTATTATCAACTGGCCCGAATTTTGAGATCGCAATCGACGTGAAGGACTATAATGCGTTAAGAGCTCGCTCAAGTACTGCGGAGCTAAACCATTTAGTGCTTTGTAAGTAATCAACAATATTTTTAAATTTATACGATGTTTAATAGGCAGCCAATGCAGTGTTGACAGAACCGGGCTAATATGGTCATATTTCCTGGTTCTAGTAAGAACTCGAGCGGCTGCGTTTTGGACCAGCTGTAGTTTATTTATTAAGCGTGCAGGGCAACCACCCAGTAGGGCATTACAATAATCTAGTCTTGTTGTCATGAAAGCATGAACTAATTGTTCCGCATTTGTTAATGAGAGCATATGTCGTAATTTAGATATATTTTTAAGATGGAAAAATGCAGTTTTACAGATACTAGACACGTGACTTTCAAATGAAAGATTGCTATCAAAAAGCACACCCAGGTTCCTAACCGACGACGAAGACTTAACAGAGCAGCCATCAAGTGTTAGACAGTATTCTAGGTTATTACGTGTGGAAGTTTTTTGTCCAATAATTAGAATCTCTGTTTTTTCAGAGTTTAGTAGTAGGAAATTACTAGTCATCCAATTTTTTATATCAGCTATGCATTCCGTTAATTTTGTGAATTGGTAAGTTTCGTTAGGTTTTGAAGAAATATACAGCTGAGTATCATCAGCATAACAGTGAAAGCTAATTCCATGTTTCCTAATGATATGTCCTAATGGTAGCATGTACAGAGTGAACAGCAGCGGTCCTAGTACTGAGCCTTGTGGTACGCCATACTGAACTTGTGATCGATAAGACATCTCTTCATTTACTGCTACAAACTGATAACGGTCAGATAAGTATGATTTAAACCATGCTAGTGCAATTCCACTAATGCCAACATAGTTTTCCAGTCTATTTAAAAGAATGTTGTGGTCAATTGTGTCAAATGCAGCACTAAGATCAAGTAACACTAATAGAGAGATACAACCACGATCGGACGATAAAAGTAAATCATTTGCAACTCTAATGAGAGCTGTCTCAGTACTATGGTGCGGTCTAAATCCTGACTGAAAATCCTCGCAGATATCATTTCTTTCAAGAAAGGAACACAGTTGTGAGGATACTGCTTTTTCTAATATCTTTGACAGAAAAGGCAGATTTGAGATCGGCCTGTAATTGACTAATTCTGAAGGATCAAGTTGCGGTTTTTTAACAAGCGGTTTTATCATAGCCAGCTTAAAGGTTTTTGGTACATATCCTAGAGACAAAGACGAATTAATGATATTAAGAAGAGGATCTATGATCTCTGGAAGCATCTCTTTCAGTAGCTTAGTCGGTATAGGGTCTAACATACAAGTTGTCGATTTAGATGAATTAACGAGTTTGCAGAATTCTTCCTCTCCTATAGCAACAAATGAATACAATTTTTCCTCAGGGAGACTACAATGCACTCCCTGATGCGATACTGTAGTAGACGGTTGCATAGTTATAATTTTGTCCCTGATATTATCAATCTTATAAGTGAAGAAGTTCATAAAGTCATTACTGCTGTGTTGCTTGGAAACTTCTGTGCTTGAAGCTTTCTTTTTCGTTAGTTTAGCCACTGTTTAAAATAAATACCTAGGATTAAGTTTATTTTCTTCTAATAGGGTTGAAAAATAAGCAGATCTAGCAGCTTTTAAAGCCTCTCTGTAAGCAATCGAGCTCTCTTTCCATGAAATCCGAAATACCTCTAGTTTTGTTTTCTTCCAGTTGCGCTCCATTTTTCTGGCTGTTCTCTTAAGGGCCTGAGTGTGCTTGTTGTACCACGGCGTTGGACTATTTTCTTTAATCTTCTTTAAACGCAACGGAGCAACTGCGTCTAAAGTGCTGGAAAAGAGAGAGTTAAAAGTTTCTGTTGCAATATCGAGTTCTTCTAAGCTATCCGGGATGCTGAGATGATGAAACTTATTAGGAAGATTATTGATAAAGCAATCTTTAGTGGCAGAAGTTATAGGTCTAACATATTTATAACACGGAGTCGGCTTTGCAGCCTTGGCTAAATGTAATTTACATGAGACTAGATAATGGTCTGAGATGTCATCGCTCTGCTGCAGAATTTCAACGGCATCAACATCTATTCCATGTGATAATATTAGATCTAGGGTATGATTACGACAATGAGTGGGTCCTGACACGTGTTGTCTAACTCCAATTGATTTACAATGTCTTTAAGTGCCAATCCCAATGCATCTTTTTCATTATCTACATGTATATTAAAATCACCAACAATTAGTACTTTATCGTTAGCCAATACTAATTCTGATAGAAAGTCTGCAAATTCTTTGATAAAATCTTTATGGTGCCCTGGTGGCCTGTATACAGTAGCCAGCAGAAATCGCAAATGTGATTTATCGTTTACACTATATATTTTTACATTAAGCACCAACACTTCAAAAGAAGTATATTTAAAAATAGATTTCTTAGTGGTTTTGAAAATATTACTATAAATTACAGCAACACCTCCCCCTTTGCGTTTTAGATGAGGTTCATGTTTATAACAGTAATCTTGTGGGGTTGACTCATTTAAAGTAATGTAATCGTTTGGTTTTAGCCAGGTTTCTGTCAAACACAGCACATCTAGATTATAACTTGAAATCATATCATTAACTATGAGCGATTTTGAAGTAAGGGATCGAATATTCAGCAACCCAAGCTTTATCATTTGTTCATCTGTATTATATCTGTTTTTTATTTGTTGAACATCAATTAAATTTTTTACCTGACGTTTTTTGGATTTCCAAATTCGGGGAACAGACACAGTCTCTATATGATGATATCTAGGTGAAAGAGGCTCTATGTGATGGGATTTATCTGACCTTGGTGACGCGAGGCCGCTAGCAGACGTTCGGTTTAGCCAGTCTGTCTGCTTCCTGACCTGAGCCCCAGATTGTCATGTTTTAGCTCTAAGACTATGTGCCATATTACTAGAGAGAAGAGCAGCACCATCCCAGGAGGGATGAACACCATCTCTTTTCAACAGGTCAGGCTTGCCCCAAAAACTTTTCCAATTGTCTATGAATTCTATATTATTCAACGGACACCACTTAGACAACCAACCATTGAGTGAGGCCAATCTGCTAACTATCTCATCACTCCTGCGAACAGGAAGGGGGCCAGAGAAAATTACAGTGCCTGACATCGTACTTGCGAGTTTACACACCTCTTTAATATTAATTTTGGTGATCTCCGACTGGCGGAGTCGAACATCATTAGTGCCGACATGAATAATGATCTTAGAGAATTTACGATTAGCATTAGCCAGCACTTTTAAATTTGCTTTGATGTCAGGCGCTCTGGCTCCCGGCAAACATGTGACTATGGTGGCTGGTGTCTCTATTTTCACGTTCCGTGTGATCGAATCACCAATTACCAGGGCACAATCAACAGAATTCTCAGTGGGTCTTTCACTGAGTGGGGCAAATCGATTTGTTATGGTAATCGGAACGGAAGTGGGAAGGTCGGTGACAAAGTCCACCCCAATATGAGACCATGGTCTATTCGGGACCGGCAACGGTAACAGTTTCCCCACGGGCAGATTTCTTGGGACCTTGGAGATTGCACAGGGGATACAACCTTGGATGAACTGGGTGATATCTTGACGCATGTGGGCCCACCAATATTTTTCTTGAAGTGTGGCTAGTGTCTTGTTTATCCCTGGGTGTCCAGTGGCTACTGAGGAATGCGCTGAGGAAATCAAGCCGTTGCGGAATTCTTCAGGGACATGAATCTTTCCGGGAGGGCATGCGGGAACTCTGGGCTGTTGCTGAGCTTATTCTTGGAGTTGTTCATTTATTTCCCACTGGATGGGATTTACCCATAAACTCTCTGGTAAAATTGTCTCAGGTTTCTCAATAGGACTCTCAGGGGCATGAATACGGGAAAGAGCGTCTGCTCGGGCGTTCTTGGATCCGGGACGATAGGCAATCTTGAAGTGGAATCGTGTAAAGAACAGAGCCCATCGGGCCTGACGTGGATTTAATCGTTTTGCATCTCTCAGATACTGGAGGTTCTTATCAGTTAAGACTATGAATGGGTGTCTTGCTCCCTCTAGCCAATGGCGCCATTCCTCTAACGCCAGTTTTATTGCGAGAAGCTCTCGATTTCCAATATCGTAATTCGCCTCTGCTGGAGAAAACTTCTTCGAGAAGAATGCACAGGGTACTGGCTTAGAGGAGAGTTCAGAACATTGGGACAAGATTCCACCCACACCGGTGGTGGATGCATCCACCTCGACCACAAATGGTCTATCAGGATTTGGGTGATGCAGCAAAGGGGCACTGGTGAAAGCAGACTTCAGGGACTTAAAGGCATTCTCGGCTTCCGGGGTCCATTGCAGGGTTTTAGGTTTTCCTTTTAACAAGGAGGTCAATGGAGCAGTGAGGAGGCTGTACTGATCTATGAATCGCCTATAAAAGCTTGCAAACCCGAGGAATCTCTGAAGCTCCTTTACCGCTGTGGGATGTGGCCAGGACAGGATGGCCTCAGTTTTTCGTGGGTCCATTTCAACCCCTCGATCGCTGAGGATGTACCCCAGAAAGTCAACAGTGGTCTGGTGAAAGGTACATTTTTCCGCTTTCAGGAACAGCGTGAACTCTTTGAGCCGTTGAAGTACTAAGGACACGTGATGTTGGTGTTCGGCGGGGTCCAGTGAGTAGATCAGGATGTCATCGATATATACCAGAACAAACTTCCCTAAAAAGTCTCGGAGGACCTCGTCCATGAAGCTTTGGAAAACGGAAGGAGCGTTGACCAGACCATATGGCATGACCAGATATTCATAGTGGCCAGCAGGTGTTATGAATGCTGTTTTCCACTCATCCCCTTCTCTCACTCGGATCAGATTGTAGGCACTTAGGGAGGCAAGGATATTTACTAAGCTTGACTTACGGAGTTGTTCGAGAGCGACTGGAATGAGAGGTAGAGGATAGCTGAATTTTACAGTGACCTGATTTAAGGCTCGGTAATCAATGCATGGTCTCAAACCGCCATCTTTCTTGGCCACGAAGAAGAAGCTGGCTGCTGCCGGTGAGGTGGAATACCGGATGTACCCTTGATCTAACGCCTCTTGGATATACTTTTTCATTGACTCCTGCTCTGGAACGGATAGGGAGTAAATTCGACCCTTAGGGAGTTGTGCATCAGGGACCAGGTCTATTGCACAATCCCATGGTCGGTGTGGTGGTAACCTGGAAGCAATGACAGGATTAAAAATATCGGCGAACTTGGAGTAAAATGCTGGGATATTCGTCGATAGGTTTTGAGTAGGACTCTCTATAGATGTGGAGTTAACTGTGAGCTCCTGATTCCCCTGCTGGTCAGGTGGACGAGGTACTGGATCTGGGATCATGTGACCCTGACAACCCCAATGAAGCACTTTCCCAGACTTCCAGTCAATGGTAGGTTGGTGAAGAATTAGCCAGGGTCGCCCAAGGATGAGATCAGTCTGACTGTTCAGGAGTACAAACGGTTCAAACCATTCTTGATGTGTGCTATCTATACACAGTTGAATGGGGTTTATCTGGGTAGTAACATCTTTCATGTTGATTCGCTCACCTGTTACGGCGTAGATGGAGTAGGATTTGGGAGTGTTGACTTCTCGTAGGTTGAGTCTTTTACAAAGTTTCCCCGAGATGAAGTTTCCCGCGGACCCCGAGTCGATGATTGCTGTGACAGATACGCAAAGTTCTTCAATTCTGAGAGTAACGGGGATTGTGAGGGGCGTTGAAACAGTGTGATGATTTAAAACTGAGCTTACCATCAGATTTCCTGGTCGAATGGGGCAGTTGAGTCTGAAATGTCCTTTAGCCCCGCAGTACATGCATAATTTTAACTCCTTTCTCCGAAGACGTTCAGACTGGGAAATCTTGAAAGTGTCCACTTGCATGTCCTCGGCATGATTCTCAGACGTGGGGTTTCTAACATTGGTTTGCGGAACAGGGTAATGGTATGACTGCTCGTTGTAACAACTCTGAGATCTTTGATTCACCCTCATGGCTTGTTGCATGAATTTTTCGAGTCCTAATGTATCGTCATATATGGCGAGTTGGAGGCGTAAAGCTGGATTTAGTCCTCGACGAAACACGGAAATGAGTGCTCGTTCATTCCAACCACTGTTAGATGCGAGCGTGCGGAATTCCACGGAATACTCTGACAGTGATTTTCTTCCCTGACGTAATTGTAGCAGGTGTTCTCCGAACGAGGAATCATCCGCTGGCCGTCCGAAAACTTCTTTGAAGTGTTTAACGAAGTCTTGACTTGTTGCCACCACTGGTGATTCTTGCATCCACAACGATTCAGCCCATCTCAAAGCTGCTCCTGATAACTGTTGAATCACAAACGCTACTTTTGATCGTTCAGTGGGATAGAGTTGAGCTTGCTGTTCCAGCGCGAGAGAACACTGCAATAGGAATCCATTGCAATCCTCCGCCCGGCCAGAGAAGGGCGCTGGGCGCGACGGAGGACTTGCAAAGCATGTAATCGCCGAAGTGGTGTTCCCGGAAGTACCCGCGGGGGAAAGCAACGGCCGCGCTATGGTAGCGGATTCAGGTAGTGGATTTGTAGCAACTTCAGGTCGTCCGGAATCCATCCTGATTTTACCTCTTTTGTTTTCTTTTTTGGGTCAAGCCTTCTGTCAGGATTCAGACCAGGAGACAGAGGTAAGTGATGAACTCAAACTTTCTTTATTTTCAAACAAAGGTAAGTATTCGAAATTGCAGATGCTCATAAGTGCTCATGGAAAAGGGAGTGTGGCAGGAACGAATCCAGGTGAATAACTCCTGTTCTTAGTGCAGAAACGTGTGTGAATCTCGTGGATCAATAACCCTCCTTTCTCTCTTCACAGATCATCTCGGGACGGACAGGATTCAAGAAGGGCTACAGGTGAGTTGATCCAGTATGTGCAATCGGTGGTAACTTAACCAGTTCAATGATACTTTCACTTTCACTTGCAGAGAATCCGGGGGGGAAGTGAGACTCGTTTGTAGATTCCAGGAGACGGGGAACGAGAGTCATGGAGCATATTCTGGGAACAGCAGAACAAGGATATCAGGGTTAGTATCTTACAAGTGTATATACTTCTCGTCCGTTGTTGTAAGATGACTCAGAGCGCGATAAGCGGACACTGGATAAGGGTCCTTTCCTGTCGGAGGCTTGACGATGACTGTGAGTAAACTGGGTGTTTTTATACTGGCTGGGAAGTGATCGCTGAGTGGAAAACAGGTGCTGGTGATTAATAATCTGGGGACAGGGATCTTTGCTTGGTGGTTTGTGAGGTCTCTGATTGGCTCCTGACAATATCTGTGATGAAAACCAATTTCTGAAAAGTGTTTTTCTACTTATTGTAGATTCTAGGTGGCGCCATGTGGTCTACAAGTATGAGTAAATGCCATCTTCCAGCAATGAAGAACTTGTTTATGATATTCAGACCATAGACATAATAAATACATAGACACCCTATTGGCTGCTGGAGCGTACTTCAACGGCGCCGCCATATCAAGGAGGGCAACTTGCCCATACCTCTCATTATGGGAATTGAGAAAAATGCCTGTTTCGTGGCTTCTTGGGGCTGTACAAGTCGCCACACAATTGAAAACAGGTCTCGGGGAATTACCTTTCACAAACAAGACTGAACATTTTTTTCTGGTTGTATTTGGTAATTATATAATTAGTAATAGTAACGTACACCACGTGCAAACCACTGAAATCGGCTGATAATTGTAAACGTTATTATTGTTTTATCCAGGAAAACCGCAGCTCACCCGTTTACTGGCATTTGTTCACAGCACAGTCTTGCCCTCCGCAAAATGGCGGACACGTTGACGTATCGCAGCAACGCTCCAAAGCGGCCAATAGGGCGTCTATGTATTTATTATGTCTATGATTCAGACAGTTTTAATGGCAATTTGGATAGCTCAAAATCACACTTTAAAAGGAACTCCAAGCCTCCCACTTTATCAAAAATATTGTTGGGAATATGAAACCACAGAGAATCAGGTTTATCTAAAAAGGATTTTACAGTTAACGCTAAAAACTCCAACCATAGATTCAAAATCACTATAATGGAAAAAAAGCAATGTACACCAGTCTCAATAGCAGTTGCAAATTTATTTTTATTAAATTAATCTTCAGCGAACAGATGAAAGGGATACATTTGCATTACATTAATCAGATTATTTTATCCAATGTGACTTTTAGTTAAGTACATTATAGGATAAATTGTATCCTTATGAAAATTAACCATGGTTTTACCACAGCATTTGCAGTAAAACCATAGTTTCTAACAAAATGAACCATGGTCTCACAACAACCAAGGTTTAAAAACATACGTTTATAGTCATAATTACCATAATTCTACATCAATTATTACAGCAATATTACTAGTTGAACCATGGTTTGAAATTTAAAAAAAAAAAAAAACATGGTTGGTACAGTTGTACCATAGTAAAACCATATAGTGCTTTTCACAATACAGATTGTTTCATAGCAGCTTTACAAAAAATGCATGTTCAAGGTTATACAATCGCAAAATATCCTTTAATCAGCCAGAGGCGACTGCTACTCACTGGGAGAGCATCTTGTGGCAACAAAGTAATGTCTATAAGATAATACAAGTCATGAAACAAGTCACAATACAACATGACCTAACGAGTCATTAGTTTTATATTTGAATACTATACCTTCTCACAATACAAACGTCCTAAACATTTCTGAGTATTATCAATGTTGAAAACAGTTGTGCTGATTAATATTTTTTATAAATCAGTGGAACAGTTTAATCCACTTTCTTTTTTCTCTCTCCAGGATTAATTGTTAAATAGACCCAACATATATAAATTGTAGTTTACACTACTATTCAAAAGTTTGGGTACAATAGAATTATTATTTTTATAAGAATAGAAAATAAATATTTTTTCCCTTTCTATTCATCAATCCTGAAAAACACAAAAATGTGCAGCAGCACAACTGATTTCTAAACTGATAATCAAAATATTCATCAAATCAACATATTAGAATGATTCCTGAAGGATAATGTGATGCTTCTCCATAGAAAAGAGTTATTTAAATGTTTTAATATTATTTCACAATATTTTTTTTTTTACTGTATTTTTAATTAAATGCAGTCTTGGTGAGCATTAGAGACTTCTTTCAAAACACATCTTTTTTTTTTTTACCAACAACATTAGAGTATGTTTGAAGTTTTAGTTTAGTTCCTTTGTCCACAAGTGGATATTTGTCTTTGGTTTAGTTTTACTTACTAGTCATATGGATGATAGCGCGTTAGAGAAGATCATCAGCTCAACTCTGCTACGGTGCAGGGCATCTGCATGGAAGGATCTAGGAACACAACAAACCATTTGTCACAGAGCCAACATTATTATACAATGACAGGTTTATTAAAAGGACAGAAGCTCCAGCAGAAGTGAAATGCAGAAAAGAGAAAGAACAGACAATGATTTCTTAATTAGGATAACAAAATGTATGTTTTTAGGTTTACTTTTTCATTGTGTTCAAAACCCTATAACACTTGTGGTGTTCCCGGTCAAAAATAACTGGTCTACAAAAAATAGCTTATAAATCACTTATGCTATATTATCACCCAATTATGGATTCAATCTTTTTGTCAACTTGTTTTCTTTCAGTTACCATTGTTTTTTTATATTTATATTTGCATCTGATTAATCGTGGGCCTCATTTTTCTGAGAGTAGGCATTTATGAATAATTTTGGAAATATTAAGTAAAATATGAACATGTTCATGTACACATGTGCATGTGTGCTTGCAAACATCGAGCCCTTGGACCTGAGCGTGTGTGGATACATGCATACACACGCTACCCAAACACACACACACACACATTAAAACACAAACTATTGAGTATTACACACATTCTTGTTCACAGAGAGAAACTTGATCCTACCCTGAACTGCTTCTAGTATTCATTTATCCATCTGACATTGATACACACAAAAAAAATCAAACTTCCTATTGAAACATTAAAGTAGACTAGTTTGATCAACAGTGCAATGTTTTTCATATTTTATTTAATATTTCCAAAATTATTCATAAATGCCTACTGTTAAATGAGGCCCACGATTAATCAGATGGAAATACAAATATAAAACCAGTCCTAATTGAAAGAACAAGTTGACAAAAATACCAATGAGATAACATTAACTAGTATTTTTGGGAAAAATCAAATCTTCTGTTATTTAATGAGCTTCCTCACCTCTGTCTGTGTTTTCCACTTCTCTGGCAGCAGCTTTCTTCCGAAATGTTGACATTTTGGAGCTTTCCTCTGTTGTAGAGGGATTATTTGCGTTGCTGCTGAAATCACAGAACATTTATCAATATTTGTTAACCGTTGAGCTAGTTTCAGCAATTTTTAGGCACTCCATGTAAGTGACGTCACCGATTACATTTAGTCATTTAGCAGACGCTTTTATCCAAAGCGACTTACAACTGAGGACTAAACCAAGCGAGTCATCGTGAAGAGACAAAAAACACGCAAGAAGTGCTCAAAACACAAAGTTCAGATATTGCTCGGAGTAGCATAAGCCAAATAAGCAGATTTAGATTTAAAGAAAAAAGTTTTTTTTTTAATTTTTATGTTAAGTGCTCAGGGAAGAGATGAGTTTTCAGTTGTCTTTTGAATGCTGTCAGAGATACTGCATTCTGGATGAGGGTGGGAGATCATTCCACCAGCATGGCACCGTGAATGAGAATGTTCTGGAGAGTGATTTTGAGGCTCTCTGTGATGGTACCACGAGCCGTCGCTCATTGACTGATCGTAAGCTTCTGGTAGGGATGTAGACTTGTAGAAGTGAGTGGAAGTAGGAGGGAGCTGATCCTGAGATCAGTCTGTAAGCAAGTGTCAGCACCTTGAACTTGATGCGAGTGGTAGCCAGTGCAGGGAGATAAACAGAGGAGTGACGTGGGCCCTTTTGGGCTCGTTGAAGACCAGACAAGCTGCAGCATTCTGGATCATTTGTAGAGGTTTAGTTGCACATGCTGGAAGTCCGGCCAGGAGAGCATTGCAGTAATCAAGCCTAGAAATGACCAGGGCCTGGACGAGAAGTTGTGTTGCATGCTCAGTTAGGAAAGGCCTGATCTTCCTGATGTTGTGCATAGCAAACCTGCATGATCGAGCTGTCGTTGTGATGTGGTCTGTGAAGGTCAGCTGATCATCAAAGATTACTACAAGATTTCTGACCTACCTTGATGGGGTGATTGAGGAAGAATCTAGCTGGATGGAGAAGTCATGCTGTAGAGACGGATTGGCAGGGAGGATGAGAAGCTCAGTCTTTGCCAGGTTGAGCTGTAGGTAATGTTCCTTCATCCATGCCGAGATGTCCACCAGACAGCTTGAGATCCGTACAGCTACTGTAGAATCATCTGGTTGAAATGAGAGGTAGAGCTGGGTGTCATCAGCATAGCAATGGTAAGAGAAGCCATGTGCCTGTATGATGGGTCCTAGTGATGTGGTGTAAATGGAGAAGAGGAGCGGTCCAAGAACTGAACCCTGGGGAACCCCTGTGGTCAGTTGATGTGCTTTGGATACCTCTCCTCTCCATCTGACCCTGAAGGACCTACCTGTGAGATAGGACTCAAACCAGTGGAGAGGAGTACCTGTGATGCCCAGTGATGAGTGGGTGGACAGAAGGATCTGATGGTTCACAGTGTCGAAGGCAGCAGACAGATCCAGGAGGATGAGAACGGATGATTTGGAAGCAGCATCTGCGATCCGCAGGGCTTCGGTGACCGACAGCAATGCAGTCTCGGTTGAATGCCCTTTCTTGAAGCCAGATTGGTTGACATCCAGCTGGTTGTTCAGAGACAGGAAAGATGATACTTGGTTGAAAGCAACTCGTTCAAGTGTTTTCGCAATGAAAGGTAGGAGAGAGACAGGTCTGTAATTCACTAAAAGTGATGTGTTTAACATTGTTTTTTTAAGCAGTGGCGTTACCCGAGCCTGCTTGAATGCTGTAGGGAAAATGCCAGTGTGGAGGGAAGAGTTGATGTGTGTGAGAGCTGGAAGAAGTGTGGGAGAGATTGCTTGTAGAAGGTGTGAGGGGATGGGGTCCAGAGGGCAGGTGGTGGGATGACTAGAGAAGAGAAGTTTAGATACTTCATCCTCGGTTAATGGAGTAAAGGAGGATAGAAGGTTGTTGGCTGTGGGAGAGGTTAGTCTGGGTTCCTATGTGTGTGAAGCTGATAACTGACTGCTGATAGTTGTAGTTTTGTTAGTGAAGTAGTTAGAAAAATCATTAGCAGTTAGCAAGGAGGTGGGTGGTGGTTGAGGTGGACAGGAGAGAGTTGAATGTCTTGAACAGTGAACGTGTGTTAGAGGCGCTGTTGATCTTGTTGTTGAAACATGAAGATTTTACGGCGTGAACATCAGCAGAAAAGGCAGAGAGCAGAGATTGATTGACTTACTCAGGTCGGATGTGTCTTTTGATTTGAGCCATTTCCTCTCCGCTGCCCTGAGTTCGGTCCGGTGTTCACGAAGAACCTCAGATAACCAGGGGTTGGAGGGAGTAGCACGTGCTGGCCTGGAGGAGAGAGGGCAGATGTTGTCTAAAGAAGAGGTTAGAGTGGAGCATAAAGTATCCGTTGCAGTATTCACATCCAGAGATGAGAAATGCGAGGGAAGATAAGATTACACAGCAGAGGAAAGATGGGACGGAGAAAGTTAGCGCAGGTTTCGTCTGAAAGTAACTGGTAGGGGAGTTGGTGGTGCATGCGTAGTGAGTTGTAGATTGAAAGTAATGAGGAAATGGTCTGAAACATAGAGGTTTCACCAAAATATTGTCTGTGATGCAGTTGCGCGTGTAAACCAGTTCCAGTTGGTTGCCTGACTTGTGAGTACATGTGGTGATAAGCCGTTGGAGATCGAAGGATGCTAGGAGAGAGATGAAGTCTGTTGCATACGGCTTCTCTAGATGAATGTTGAAGTCGCCAAAGACTACCAGTGGGATGTCATCCTCAGGGAAAGAGGAAAGCAGCACATCCAGCTCCTCTACAAAGCTTCCCAGTTGACCTATATATGTATATATGACCGATATACAACTACAATATGGATCTTAATGGGAGTTGTAAGTGTAATAGCATGATATTCAAATGAGTAGTTATTGCATAGAGAAGAGAGAGTTGAGTATTTCCAATTGTTGGAGATGAGAAGACCAGTACCCCCACCCCTTCCCGACTGGCGAGGAGTGTGAGAGAAAGTTGTTGGAGCGAGCAGCAGGGGTTGCTGAGTCTTCTGGACGGATCCAGGTCTCAGTCAAGCCCAAGATATTAAGAGTAGAATGAGATGCAAAGGCTGGAATGAAGTCAGCTTTATTGACTGCTGATTGACAACTCCATAGACCTATAGAAAGAGTGAGAGGTTAGTGTGAGGATGAGAATAGGGCACAGATTAGCAGTATTGCGCTGTCTTCTGTGCATGATGAGAGAGCGTTGTCGAGAGACAACAGGAATGTATTGAAAGCACATGTTGATTAAGGGAAATAAGAAAAAGGTGGGAAAGGAAAGGGTGAAGAAGATACTCAAGTGCCTTGCAGGCGTCCTTGCTCGGTGGAGTCGCGCAGGTAGAGTCGCAGGTCTAGGTCACCGATTAACAGTAACGTACGTTACTTTCAATAAATTAGTTTACGTCGAAGCAAAATCTTTACAAAACCTCTTATCTACACAAGATGTGATTAAAGTCTCAAACTTTCATAAACAAAAGCTCAAGCTATTAAGTTAGCCTAACGTTACCTCTTCTGAAAACAGTTGAGATGCTAACGGACTTTCTCGAAGACACTAAACCATTTATATAAAGCAAATATTCAACAGAAGCGTGTCAATTACAAGTAAGATAAGTGGCAAGAACAGTTGTGTGTACTATTTGTGTGATTTTAGAGGCTAAACTCACCTGAAAGCAGTGACAACAACAGCGAGAGAGGGAGTTTTGCAGACAGTTCCTTTTTAAAAAAAAATAATTTAAATATTTGTTGTTTTTACGAACACTCAAGCCCCATATTTCATTTGAACGCGTGCTAAAAATACTCATAGGCAGTATTTTTTATATCACCAACATTTTGCTTTTGATATTGCTGCAGCTATTAGGTCAGTTTCACCATTTTTTTATTCTGTGCTTTCAGATTCTTTTTAACTGTAAAAATAGATTAAACCAATTACATGCTAATTATGGAATCTGCACTCATCTAAAAACATTTGATTTCAGTAAATTTACAATTGCAATTTCGACTTCAGGTAATCAGGTTAACGTAACCCACAGTACGCAATTTCCGAAGGCAGATACTCTTCTTGAGACTGTCACTAATGGACTTCGCAAACTGTAACTAAAAATAGTTATAAAAAAATAATTGTAATGAATACACATTTAAAATTAGTTTTATGCTAAGATTACATTTAGGTGTGCATATTAATCACATGAATTTCTTTCATTGGCTTTTCATTTTTTTTAGTTTATTAAGTCATATACAGTGGGGAGAACAAGTAGCTACTTGAACCAGCAGAATCACCAGTGTTTCCCACAAAGTATATATTTAATCATAGGTAGGCTACTCTTAAACTGAGTGACAGAATCTAAAAGGAATCCAGAAAATCCCATTGTATGATTTAAAAAAAAATCATTTAGCAGTTAATTGCATGATATAAGTATTTGATACATCAGAAAAGCTTAACTTAATTTTTGGTGAAGAAACCTTTTTCTGCAGTTACAGACATCATACGTTTCCTGTAGTTCTTGACCAGGTTTGGACACTGCAGCAAGGACCTTCAGCTCCCTCCAAACATGCTCTATTGGGTTCAGGTGTGGACACTGGCTAGGCCACTCCAGGACCTTGACATGCTTCTCACAGAGCCACTCCTTAGTTGCCCTGGCTGTGTTTCAGGTCATGCTGGAAGACCCAGTAACAACCCATCTTCAATGCTGTCACTGAGGAAAGGAGGTTGTTGGCCAAGATTTTGCGATATATGGCCCCATCCATCCTCCCCTCAATACAGTGCAGTCGTCCTGTCGCCTTTGCAGAAAAGCATCCATAAAGAATATTGTTTCCACCTCCATGCTTCACGGTTTGGACGGTGTTCTTGAGGTTGCACTCATCCTTCTTCCTCCAAACACAGCAAGTAGAGTTTTAACAAAAAAAAAAAAAAAAAAAGCTCCATTTTCATCTCATCAGACCACATGACCTTCTCCCACTCCTCCTGTCTGTATGAATGAGTGTGTGGAAAAGTGTGTTTTATACAGGTAACGAGTTCAAACAGGTGCAGTTAATAGAAGTAACGAGTTCAAACAGGTGCGGTTAATAGAAGTAACGAGTTCAAACAGGTGCGGTTATTAGAAGTAACGAGTTCAAACAGGTGCGGTTAATAGAAGTAACGAGTTCAAACAGGTGCGGTTAATAGAAGTAACGAGTTCCAACAGGTGCAGTTAATAAAAAGTGGAGAAAAGAAGGGCTTCCTAAAGAAAGATGGTTTGTGAGAGTTGGAATTCTTGCTGGTTGGTAGGTGATCAAATACTTATGTCATAAACGACAAACTGCAAAAAGATTTTTTTTTTAATTATACAATGTGATTTTTGTCTTAGATTCTGTCACTCAGAGTAAAAGAGTATACCTATGATAAAAATAACAGGCTCTTACATGGTTTGTAAGTGGGAACCTGCTCAATCCCTAGTGTATAAATACTTTTTCTCCCCACTGTAGATAACTGAGGGGAACCCTTATTTTAAAAGTGCCATGTTGACACTGTTTTGGAGTTGCAACACTTGAGTTCAAATGACTGCAGACAATCCCATGATTCATCTGGTGCCAACTCTAAAGCAAAACTATATTCTTTCCAGTTATTAATTTAAAATAACTTTCATATTATCTGTAATCGAATGTGTTCCGTCCTACAATTCCCCCTTTAAAACCCTTGCCTCACACTTGACTTGCCAGGCAGGAGTTTATTTTACTAACGTGATTGTTTCTTTTATCAACGTGACAAAATATTTTGTCTTTTTTATTTATAGTACAGAGCTTAACTGTAGAGACCAACATTTCAGTTGGATAAAAGAGGGTAAATAAATTAACCAATATCAAGAGCGTATGTTGGTTGATTGTTGTGAGTTTTTCCATCTTATACACAAACACACACACTCGAGACTGGCGTATGTCCTGGTTAAGACTATCCGAGTCAGTCAACCCCACCCTCCACACACCTGTACTCTCATTTGGAGCTAATGACTGCATCTCGAGACTCACTGGACGAGCAGGTGCAAATGCAGCATCAATCAACGTGTTCATCTCCAAGGTAAGCTAAACACTTTTATTTCAGATGTAATTCATGTGCTAACTGCATAACAAATGCCACTATAATGTCACAACCATATATTAGGGAGAAGGTTAATAATAAAGCAGGCCTTGCTAGCGATAATTTTAACTTTGCCGTTTTCGGTTCAGTCGGGTTAAGTCCGTATCATGTTAGCTAGGTAACGTTAGCTTGCTAACGCGCCTATACATGTGCAATGTAAATGGAAACTATTTAGCTAACTAACCGACTTATTAGCTAGGCACGACTGAAACTTAATGCATGCCATAAATCCTTTTTTTTTGCGTGTGTTGTATAATTTAATCCCAAATGTGATTAATCGATAAATGTGTTTTATATGCACACTACAGTAGTTAGCGTGTATGTTAGGATGGACTACTGACCATTAGCAAGTTAAATAGAGTATGGGATCTGTTGTCGTTGCACTGCACTACAGCGTGGTTAGGTAAAACTAATTAGACCATTTTTAAATATCTGAATGTTCATTTAAACTATTTAAACATTATAATGGACCTACTGTATAGGTGGTTTATGTCGTAGAACAACTTCAAACATCTTTAAATGCTTGAAATAATTGATTTCACTGGTAGTTTAAGAAAACACTTGACTACAATGTAGGCAACACAATCCAAATTATACCATATAAAGATTATTCTTGTGTTGTATATGACAGGCTAAGAACTACTTTGTCATACAATTGGCAATGGGTTATTTACTGCATTTTAACCTGTCTCTTGCTACTTAGGTTAATGGTTGCTACTTAGATTTTTCACTCATGGAGAGAAGACGACGACTTAGAACCAATCCAAGATGCGGAGTACCATATCCAAGCGGGGATTGATAAACCATGTCTCCAGCAGCGTTTTATCAATAATTTTAAAGGTAAATGTTAAACTCCTGAATATGATTTAGTTGAAATCAGTGAAAGGCCTGCAGTGATCAAATCTCTTGCTCAAGGGCACACTGCACAATGGTGGTTGCTAGTACACAGGGATAATAAAACTGACAATTCAATAGTTTTTAGACATTTGATACACCATTTTTTCGTTCAGCACAGTGCTTTAAACAATTTTGCTTCTGTGCCCAGCCTGATTGCAGTAATCTAAGGGTTTGACAGGGATTATTCCCTGCAAAAAGACACATTTTTTTAACCTTTTATTTAACCAGGTAGGCCAATTGAGAACAATTTCTCATTTGCAATGGCGACTTGGGGAGCAGCTGGGATTTGAACCCAGGACGTCGTACACACAAAGCATGCACTCTACCACTGAGCTATCAACTCAGTAGTAACCCCTAACCCTAACCATAACCATTCAGTCAGTTTTCTACCTTCAGTGCACATTCAGTCAGTTTTCTACCTTCAGTGCACCTTCACAGTGACAGTTTTCTACCCTTCAGTGCACCTTCAGTGACAGTTTTCTACCCTTCAGTGCACCTTCACAGTCAGTTTTCTACCTTCAGTGCACATTCAGTCAGTTTTCTACCTTCAGTGCACATTCAGTCAGTTTTCTACCTTCAGTGCACATTCAGTCAGTTTTCTACCTTTCAGTGCACCTTCACAGTGACAGTTTTCTACCTTTCAGTGCACCTTCACAGTGACAGTTTTCTACCCTTCAGTTCATCTTCACAGTGACAGTTTTCTACTTTTCAGTGCACCTTCACAGTGACAGTTTTCTACCCTTCAGTGCACCTTCACAGTGACAGTTTTCTACCTTTCAGTGCACCTTCACAGTGACGTTTTCTACCCTTCAGTGCACCTTCACAGTGACAGTTTTCTACCCTTCAGTGCACCTTCACAGTGACAGTTTTCTACCCTTCAGTGCACCTTCACAGTGACAGTTTTCGGTGACAGTTTTCTACCCTTCAGTGCACCTTCACAGTGACAGTTTTCTACCTTTCAGTGCACCTTCAGTGACAGTTTTCTACCCTTCACTGCACCTTCAGTGAGTTTTCTACCTTTCAGTGCACCTTCACAGTGACAGTTTCTACCTTTCAGTGCACCTTCACAGTGACAGTTTTCTACCCTTCAGTACACCTTCACAGTGACAGTTTTCTATCCTTCAGTGCGCCTTCACATTGACAGTTTTCTACCCTTCAGTGCGCCTTCACATTGACAGTTTTCTACCCTTCAGTGCACCTTCACAGTGACAGTTTTCTACCCTTCAGTGCACCTTCACAGTGACAGTTTTCTACCCTTCAGTGCACCTTCACAGTGACAGTTTTCTACCCTTCAGTGCACCTTCACAGTGACAGTTTTCTACCCTTCAGTGCACCTTCACAGTGACAGTTTTCTACCTTCAGTGCACCTTCAGTCAGTTTTCTACCTTCAGTGCACGTTAGGGTTAGATTTTTGGTATGTTACAACGGCTTACTTAAACGGAGTTCAAGAAGGTTTGGAATAGGGAGACCGAGGAGATGCACTGGCCTACGTCTGTTAGATCTTACCCATACCTGTGAGTGGTACCCCTGTCCGGGAGCCCCTTTAAATCTTTATGGATTTTTGTTAGACCTAGTTCTATCCTTTATTCTTGGATCTGAAACTCAGAATAAGTACCTACTCCCTCAATTTTTTTTGAGGGAAATATTTGAGACATTTCGTCAGTGGTGTACCTTAGGATCCTCGAGTGTTTCGTCCTTTCAACAACCAGACACTCTCCCCTGAGGCGGCCCGCCAGGGTGATCAATCCCTGGCTAATGTCTCATAGCCAATCACTAAACGGGTGTTGCAAGAATCTCAAGGCAATTGTAGTTGGATTCTGCATTATGTTTTAAGGATTTCTTTGAATTGTCGCCCAACGTTCCGGTTCTCTCGATTAAAAGGACTTTGGATTGTCGTTTAACGCTCTGATTCTCTTATCTAAAACATCTTTTGAATAGTCGTTTAACGCCCCGGTTCTAAATATCTCGATTAAAAGGATTTTGGATGTGGTCTAATGCTCTGGTTCTCCTATCTAAACAACTCTTTTGGTATCAGTGTGTCAGAGGTGTTGTAGTACCAATGTACTGTTGTGTGGGTGGCCTAAATTGCCATAAAAGAATGGGCACCCATTAAAGACCTGTATGCCCTAGGTCACCTTCCCTGTGTGCAAGCCCGAAGGTACAGGGGGGCTGGATACTTACCACTCCACCAGAAAGACCCTTTGTTGACACCGTTAGGTTACCCAGGTCCCCCGGAAGGAGTCTGCAGACTATTGGTCTCATCTTGGGGTATACTCTGCGTCCAGAGCGAGAGCTCTTTGGGGACCCCCGGAGGTCAGCCAGGGGCCTTCCACCGAGGAACCCCTCTGAACTCCCTACCCAAGTCAGTTGAACCTCTAACCGGTTCCAAATTTCTCTGTCTGACTTTGGTTTGGGGCCTTCCCCGGCTAAGCCAGAGAGCGGGCCCACTTTAAAGTCCCCGGCACCCAAGTGACCCTGGATAACCGGGGGCTCCAAGGGAGTCCTTTGCCCAAATCAACCGGATCAAAGGTCCTCGGCCACACGGAACCGCACCCCAATGATCATTGGTTGATTTTTGCCCGGAGTCCCCTGGCCCCCATGGAGAGAGCCAGAAGGACCCTGTCAGAGTCCCCCGGTCCCCAGAAACGGTCACCAACCCGGCAGTGAAGCGATTCCCTCCGCCCTTCCTGCCATTGGTCGGGTATTCCGCCCAAGAACCAGAGGAACCCTTCGGAGGCACCCCAGTGTATCCGCCGACCCCCAGTCACCCACGGAACGCGAGGCCCCTACCGAGTCCTTTTCCAGACCACCAAACCTAGCAAAAAAACCCAAATCATCCTGGCCTGATATCGCATCACTACACCATCCCTTGCGTAGCTAGGGCGGACTTACTGCTATATTCCCAAAAGCGCAGACCTAATTGTGTGCCAAAGGAAACCACCGCCTCCAATAAGCACTATAAATCTCCAGTCAGGTCTACCTCACCCAAAGATGCGAGGACCTAACTGAGCCAGTCCAGACCAGCGAACCCAACGGAAATCAGAAGATTCCGGTCAGATAATCCTGGCCTGGCATCGCATCTCCACACCATACCTTTGTGTAGCTAGAGTGGATCTATATTGATCGTTTCTGTGCAGAAAGCCACCACCTCTAATATGCACCATTATAACCAAGGTCAATCCCAATCAAAGCCTCCAATATCCCTACTTGGGTAACACTGGTATGTCATAGTCCGATGGCTCTGGCGGGGTTAGGTTTCTTTTTGAGGATATTACCACAGCTCCCCCCCTCCTCTCCCTGGGCACTAGTACAGATAAGTGAGGAGACTGAGGAAAGTACGGGTGTGTAAATCACAGGGTTACTAGGACGAGAGCGGGTATAAGCTTAGATCTAAATTGTTTAAGCAACACCGAACTCTAATCTGTATAGACACCACAGAGTTACTGTGGGTAGGTTTAGTGCGAAAGCAGGTATAGGCTTAGATCAAGATTGTTTAAGCGAAACCGAACTCCACTCGGTGTATATACCACAGGGCTACTATGGGTAGGATTAGGGAAAGAGCCGGTGTACGCCTAAGTCTAAACTGATTTAACCGAAACTGAACCCCAAGACTAGGTACCTAATCCACAAGAGCCCTTTACCATGGGTAGGGTTAGAAAAAGAGAAGACGTAAGCTTTTAAATCTAAAACTATGCCAAAACCCAAAACTCCAAACGAGTCCAGGTTCCTCCTCCTTACTCCCCCAAGAAATGGATGAGGGAAATATTCAAGACACTCTCATCAGTAGTGAACCTCAGGCTCATCGGGTGTTTCGGCCTTTTAAACACTAGACACCCTCCTCCGAGGCGGCCCATCCTGGATGATCAGTCCAGGACGAGTGTCTCCTGGCCAATTGCTAATCGAGCTAGACCAGATCCTTCAAGACACTGGGGTTGGGTTCTGGTTACAGGATATTACCGATACGATCCGGCTGACCTCCGAAACGGAATCTATCAGGTAAGAAAACACGAACCTCTGTAGATCACCCTTTCTCCTGACACTAAAACCAGTTTACTTCCTTTCTTTTGTAGGACAACCGCCAACTCTTGAATCGGAAACATCTTTCTGGTACTTAGAAAACATGATCCTCTGTAGATCATTCTCCTGACCCTGACCATTTTCCCCATTCTCTTTCAGGACGATCACTCTTTTGACAGTGCCGACTATCGAATCAGAGCTCCCAGGTAAGATCCCCGGAAAACGAGAAGTCCACCCTCTAACTTCAAAAAACGTTCCCCAAGCTCTCCACCTGGTCAAAAGAAAACTCACAATGCTGCGGGCATCGAGACTGGCGGATGCGGTGCATCAAGCTTCTACCAGTCCTTCGCCCTAAGAGTCAGGACTAACCAGACCGACATCCTCCCATTACAGGACAACCGCTGACAGTACCGACTCCTGGATTGGAGTTTCCAGGTAAGAGATCCCACCCGTCCACCGCAACCGAAAACGATACCACCATCAGTTTGTGAGTATGTTGTTGCAAGATGTACTGTTGCATGGAGGGCGCTGACCACCCATAGAAAATTGGGCACCATTTAAGACCTGTTCGCCCCAGGTCACCTTCCCTGCGTGCTGTCCAAGTGGACCCAGGGGGGCTGGATACGTACCGCTCTCCCAGGTAACCTTTCGTTAACACCGCAAGGTATCCAGGTTACCCGAAAAAAAGCCTGCGAGGAATGGTCTCCGTCTGGGGGCCCTTTGTCAGTCCTACTGACTTCACTCAAGGAGTTTTGTCCAGGAAGTCCCCAAATAGCAACAAGTTGTTGCCAGGTCCTTCTAATTCCAAAGACAAGACCCCTTGGATCTACTCTTAGTCAAAGGTTCAACATTGGCGGATGCACATTTCTGCACACCGAGCTTCTACCAACCTCTTACCTTGAGAGCAAAAGGAAAGACAGACTGAACAGATTTAATCCTTACCAAAAGGACGTAATCGTCAGCCGCAGATACCACCAGATGGCACCACTCCCATGTATGCTTTTTTGACGCGTCCACCTCAACCGCGGTGACAAAATTAAAAAACATTTTCAACTCCTGCTCAGACCGACTTCCATCGACTCATTTTCGAAAGAAGAAAAAAGAAAGAAGAGACCGTTTCTCTATTCTCAAAACGTTATTTCTTTAAGGAACCAATATCCCTAATTTCGAGATTTCTTTAGAAAAATCGATTTTTTCAAACAAAGCTAGGTTTGTACCGAAAGGAGAGTCAGATCAGGAAACGCTTTAAGACGAGACTATTCTTCCCGTCTTTATTAAAAAAATATTACATTCCTCCAACTTCAGAAAATTCAATTTTATTCAAAACCCGTTTACCTTGTTCTAAAAGGGCCTTATTTTCTGACCCGGCTTCTGCCAATCTCCCCTCGAGAGTAGAAAGCACTGTTTTTGCCAAAGGACAGATATTATCAGTCCCCGATACCAGACCATGGCATCCCCCTGATATATGCCTTTCCAATGTCATTACCACAACCGCGGTGAGTAATATTTAAAAAAATTCCTCAATTTTTTATTATTTACAACTCCTGCTCTACCCTGACCAACTCTACTCAGCGTAACCACCACCGGGCTACTATAGGTAGGTTTAGGAAAAGGGCTGGCGTAAGCCCCAGTCTAAACTGATTTAACCGAAACCGAACTCCACTGGGTGTAACAACCACAGGACTACTATGGGTAGGATTAGGGAAAGAGCTGGTGTAAGCTTAAGTCCCAAATGGTTCAACCGAAACCGCACTCCACTGGGTGTAACAACCACAGGACTACTATGGGTAGAATTGTTTCTTTCTACTTGAAATCATCCCTCTTCTGTAAAACAATGACAGAGGCGTCCGCCCTGTCAAACCTCCCACTTATTCCGAAGGGGGCTCAGAAAAGACAGTGAATCCCAGAACAGGTTTGCCAAATTCCTCCTTCTCATCATCTCTTGCCCCCTGCTGGATGGGAAATTATTTTTGTTCCTTTCGCCCCTAAATTACATGTTTAATGGAACATTTAATTTATGCTCCGTCCTATGTACCTGGAACCTCCCTTCTTTCATTCAGGCCATTTGGGACCCAGGTACTCAATCTCCCTATCCATATGTATTCTCTGTACAACCTCTGCCTTAGGGTCCATTTCGGATTATGTTCTAAACCCCTTATACGCAGTTCCTGCACCCCGTGCCGTTGGAAGTGCTCCACCAGCGAACGCCTACTTGTGTTCAATAATCCCTTCCGAATGACATACCTGTGTTGGTACAAACGAGTCCGGATAGAATTCTTTGTCTGACCGACATACTGTTTACCACACCGACCACATTGTATCGCATAGATACAATTCTCCGTTTTTAATGGAATATTCGGAAGAAAAAATGCAGCGGGTTGGCCCCAAACCTTAATGGTTTGACGCCTCTTTAACAATCGCTGTTCCTCCCCGTTACGTTTTCTCTCCTTGGGGAGTCGACTATGAACTAGCAAATCCCGCAAGTTTGTATTCCTCTTATATGCCGCTAGGAGTTTAATATCCTGGCCCTCAGGGGTATTCGCCAACGTTTCTGCAAAACTGCCCCTGATCTCTTTCGTGAGTCTAGCTGCCTCCGGAGTGAATGAAAATATGGCTGGAACTAGGACCTTCCTTTCCCCTGAGGGTCCGGGCTTCGGACTTGTCTGTAACCTACAATGCTCTTTATAAATCGCCCTAAGCCGAGATCTTGAGTAACCCCTGGCTCTGAGAGCTCGAAACAACATACACTTAGCCTCCTGAAAACTCTCCTCTTGTGAACAGATCCTCCTGAACCTCAGAAGCTGAGATAATACTATACCTCTAAATGTGTGTCTAGGATGATAGCTCTGATGGTGTAGCAGAGCATGGGTGTCCGTCTCCTTAAAGAACATTTTGAAATCTAGCTGGCCTGTGGTGAGAAACTCGGGCCCTTTGTATACTATAGTATCCAAAAACTCTATAGCTTGTTCTTTTAACACCGCTGTAACCTTAATCGAGGCATGATGGGAATTCAATACCCTTAAAAAGGTTTCAAAAGTCTGCTGGCTGTCATCCCACACTCCCCAGACATCGTCCAGGAATCGAAGGTAGGAAAAAGGGACCTTCTCACATTTGGGAAAGACAGTTTCCTCCCATTGGGCCATGTATATATTTGCATAGGCTGGCGCAAACCTTTTCCCCATAGCCGTACCCTTAATCTGTAGGTAAAATTCCCCCTCAAATTCAAAATCATTTCGAGTCAGACTCAACTCTAAGAGCTCCAGTATTGCCTCCTCCGGTCGGGAAGCGTCGGGAAACCTGGCAAAACAATCTCGCACTGCCTTCAAACCTAGGGGAGTCTCAATGTTAGTATAAAGACTTTCTACATCCAGTGAAAACAAGAATGCCCCCGGTGGCACTCTCAGGCTTTTCACCTTCTCCAGGAAGTCATAGGTATCCCGGATGTAACTAAAATGCTTAGTTGATAAGGGATTCAGAAAAAAGTCAATAAACTCTGCCACCCTATGACTCTCACTCCCACAATCCGACACTATCGGACGACCTGGAGGCATAAAGGGGTTAAGCCACTTCCCCTGGGGTTTGTGAACCTTGGGAAGTAAATAAAACCGCCTAGGCCTGGGTCTAACCTCCCCCAATAAATAGTCCACCTGCCGTTTGCAAATGAACCCCGACCTGAACAAGGTATTCACCACCTCTTCAATGCGAGGTATCGATTCCATGAAAATAGGTGCCGTTAGCTTTGAATAAAAGGACTCATCTGTTAACTGCCTTAGCCCTTCCTGTACATAGCGTGCTTTATCCATTATTACCACACTACTACCCTTGTCTGCAGGTTTAATTACAATGTCCCGCCTTTGAGTCAGCTCCTCCAACGCCCCAATCTCTGCCGGGGGTAAGTTAGGTATCGGAGCCTGTGCTCCCGATAAGGCGGCCTGTACCCCTTCCAAATTTTTGCCAAAGAAATCCCAAACCTCCCCAGGCAATTTATGGGGTGGAGGAGTCCACCCTGACCTAACGCAAAATGGCCGGATTTGGGCGCCAGAATCCATGTCTGGTCCAAAAAAAAGTGCTCTTTGCATCTTGGCATGAAACTGACCCAAATCCGCCAATAAAGACTCTCTGTCCACCCTTTTTACTAAGTGGGATGGGATAAATGATAACCCCCTATCTAATAAGCTGATCTGCGCCGGTGTGAGTTGAAAAAATTGAGACAGGTTTACAACAGAACTCTTTCTTTCTTTCTTTTTATTTTTACTTTCTTCTTTTTTCTCATTCTCTCCTTTTTCAAAATAGGGGCCTCTTTTGTGGGGAGACCCCCCTACAGGTTTAAATGCTGTAGCCAATGCAAAAACATGGCCACGGCTGTCCCTGGGGTCCAATGGATCCCATCCCCCACCACCGCAAACTTCTTGTCCGGCAGCAATGGGATACTGTGTTCTGACCGGAAGATGATATCATTTAATATCTCCAGGTTTTCCACCTCCTGCCTCGGCAAACCTCTATCGTAGTTCACCAAGGGGATATGTATCACCGCTTCCGGAAAGGCCACCTTGGCTGTCTCCAGAAGTTGTGCTACGTTTTTTCGGACCACTTCCTTATTCGGTTGAGTCCGGTCATTTAGACCGAAGGCCAGGATCACCTGTCTAGCCCTTGGAAACACCGGGGTCCTGTGCCTTAATAGGTAGCTGGCGTGCCCCATATTGGCCCCTGGATAAGCATGGACCTCCACCTTCCCGTTCCTCACCCGGGTAAACCTACCCAGGTTTGAAGACCCCAGCAATAGAATGGACCTTTCGGGGGTTAGATTCCACGCCCCAAACTTGTCCCTAATCCCTGGGTGTTGGATGTGGAGACTCCACTCCGGTGATGGAACTTTGGGGGCCGCCTGCCCCCCTTGGGTCTCCTCCTCATCCAACAACCAATCCATATTTTCCTCCGCTTCCGGCCCCTCCTCCATTGCCTTCCCGGCTTCCCCTGCTGGGTTAGGGACTGGCAGGGTCGTCAGGGTTAGGGTTAGGGTTAGGGTTAGGTTAGGGTTAGGTTTTTGAGGATATTACAACAGCTCCCCCCCTCCCTGGCACTAGTCCAGAAAAGTGAGGAGACTGAGGAAAGCACGGGCCGACGCATGTCAGACTATACCACTGCTCCCTCCTTGGAGCATGTTCCTACTCGGAACTTGGGGCTAAAACTTGAAGATTTGAATATCTCCCCAGGTGTG
>CM060626.1:0-10000 GCA_030578275.1 Meda fulgida
TCCATAACCTCAAACATATAAAACAACACAACCGCCGGAATGAGCCTTTGACTCTGACACAGTTCAGGGAAAGTACTGCAGTTTTGACTGGTTGATTTAATAGTTTCAGCATGCACTTGTGTGTCTGTAGATTATTCATCCACTGGACTTCGTTCAGCCTCAGCCAGATTCATGACTGCCAAGAGCATGTGATTCATGAAGCCTGGCAAAATTATGGAAAGTCCCATAGTGAAGACAACGAGTCTAGACCACGTGGTTCTGCCTTTCCAAATTCTTTCATGCATTTATGCATGACTCATGACTGAAAGTGAGTTGGCCAATAATTCTGCCGACTACATGTCGGTCAGAGGTGCTTCCAATACACAAGTTTTAATTACACTGAAGAAAAAAGTGGTTTAACCCTCTGGTGCTCTTCGATTTTTTATTTTATTTTTGTCAATGAAATGAATGTACTATATTTTAGTTTGATGTTTTTTATTTAATATTTTGTATTTTTAGGGGATAGCTTTTTTATTATATTTGTGCTGTATTTATAATCCATTTATTCACTTTTTGAGCATAGACCTGAACATTAAATGTCCAACTTAAACTGTGGTAAATCTTGAATGCTTTAGAGCGGCGGACTGAAGTTTGATCTTTTCAGAGACGACACTCGGCAGATTATTGCTGAAGTGAAAAAATAAATTTCATTAAAAAAGTAACAGAATTGTATGTGTATTGATATGAAAAATGCACAAAAATTCTATTTTAAACTTTGATTTGAAATATATATTTTCAAAATCACGTTTTACTCTAAAACTGCAAGAAAATCAAAGCCATAAATCTAAACAAGTTCATAATGTGAGTGTTGTGCAGTGAATGAGCGTCAGGGAGATGTTGTGCGGCTGCAGTACCGAACGCTTCCACTAGTTTCTGACCGCGAGCAGCACAAGTGTGAATATTTTTACAGGACCATTAAACCTGTTTGAATCATGTCCATGATTTGTGTGTGTGTGTGTGTGTGTGTGTGTGTGTGTGTTGTCACACAGCAAGTGCCAAAACCTTTACCAAGTTTTGTACCATTCTGCTGAAGAAAAAAGTCACGTAAAACGTAAAAGACCCAAGAGCACCAGAGGGTTAAAACATTTTTCCTTCAGGAATTGCTAGTCAATTTCACAAATAATTACACATGAAGTTAAAAGACTAGTAGTATTTTCATAGTAAAACAGCCATGTTTACAGTGTATGCTGTAGATAGAGTGCTTTTGTTAATGAAATGTGGAATTATGTCAAAACTTTCTGTCCGATCAGCACACAAATCTCCTCGGGCGAGCCGATTCAGGAGAGGGACTTGTTTTTGCAGGCACTCATGAGGAAGTAAGAGATGTACCTCACCCATCCGTGGAAAAACAAACCAAGCCTATGCTGGCAGACGGCCAGAGCTTGTGAGCACGCTGACAGCGAGTGCATGCTGGCCTCGGCAAGAAACATGAGCGGATGCTTTCCTGCGTTTCTGTTCTGACAGCAGGTTTTATAGCAGGTGGTCAGGAAGGCTTTAAGATATTTAAATGCACATCATGAGGTTTCTCTGTTGTGTGACGCAACACTTTTCAGAGCGTGTAATATTATTCGACTCATGCCTGTCGATGATGGCGTTTGTGTTTGTCTCCAGCATTACGACATGCGCTTCAGTTCCTCCTGAAAGCAGGAGTCAGCAGAGCCGGGAATGTGCATGCCTGTGTCTGCCGTTCCTGCTTTAGAATGGAGCACATTGTTCTGTGTTATGGCTTTAAAGTGCAGCACAAACACTTTCTGGGGAGACGTAATCCTCTCCAGTGACTAACGTAGATTAGAGCACATGTTGCTTACTGGCGTTTTCTCATGCAGGCTTTCCCTTGTTGTCATGCCAACATGTTTCCTAGCCCCCCCCCCCAGGCTCTTAAGCTGGTTAAGGAGGATTGGAACATCCCTCACCTCACGGCCTGGTCTCGAGAAGCTCAGCCCTCGTAGTTTGATTGGGCGGCTGGTAGTATTTCTGTAGTCCTGGGAATCTGCTTTACAGGGGCAGTGCGTGTAGACGGACAGCTTTAGTTTACTGGGGATTTGATGCGGCTTGATAGAGTAGTGACATAGTTTACTAGGTGAAATAATCTTGTTACCATATGCATTTAATTTTAAATATATATATATATACAGTATATACATATAATGAATGCAACAGTTTGCATTTAGTTTTTTGAGTATATGTATATATATATATATATTAGTGCTGGGCAACAATTCATCGCGATTAATGGCATCCAAAATAGAAGTTTGTTTACATAATATATGTGTTTTCTGTGTATAATTATTTTGTATATATAAATACACACATATGCATATATTAAGAAATATTTGAATGTTCGTACTGTATATATTTATACATAATTTATATTATATACAAATTAAAATATTTTAAATAACACATTTTTATTAAATATACACATGTGTGTATTTATATATACAAAATAATTATACACAGAAAACACATATATTATGTAAACAAACTTCTATTTTGGATGCGATTAATCGCGATGCATTGTTGCCCAGCACTAATATATATATATACACATCATTCTCAGAAAATTAGCATATTGTGATAAAGTTCATTATTTTCAATAATGTAATGATAAAAATTAAGCTTTCATATGTTTTAGATTCATTGCACACCAACTGAAATATTTCAGGTGTTTTATTGATTTAATACTGATGATTTTGGCATACAGCTCATGAAAACCCAAAATTCCTGTCTCAAAAAATGAGCATATCATGAAAATGTTCTCTAAACGAGCTATTAACCTAATCATCTGAATCAACTAATTAACTCTAAACACCTGCAAAAGAATTCTGAGGCTTTTAAAAACTCCCAGCCTGTTTCATTACACTTAACTCATTATTTTGTGTTATCTTTTTGCATGGGTTTTTTTTAGTTTAACTAACTTATTTTGAAAAGTTTCCCTGACAAATTTGGAAAGGTTTACCTGACATATTATAAAGTACAATGAACTGATTTAATTTAGTTAAGTAAACTTTGAATCTAAGTTTGGCCAACTAAAGTTAAGTTTTTTAAACTACATCCAATAAGTTCAGCCAACTAAAGTGGTGTTTTGAAAATCAAATTTTTAGCCACCATTATAGTGATCAGTGTTTGCTTTAGTTGGGCTCGTGACCCTTAAACTGTTAACATTAGATTTCGTTTGGCAGTTGTATCTGAGTTATAACTGCCAGATGAACAAAGAGAAAAGGTGATTTTGATGGGGTTGGTTATGTTTTAACATACTCATTACTTGAGAGTTTTTTAGTGATTCTATAGCAGATGATATTCAAGCTTTTTTAATATAGTCCAAAATATTACTTAAAAGTTTTTCTGATCAAAACACTCTGAAAAATGATTTTATTTAGACACACTGACATCAATAATCAGCCTGTGAATCTCAACAATGGTGACAATTATAAAGCATGTTGCAGTGCAATCTGGGTGCCACCAAATGGCTCCCACCATGCATTCCGGTATGAATAAATTATGATCTGAAATGTCTTAGTAATATCCTTTTCCTAATTGAATATTCTGTTTGTCACCATTGTTGAGATTCAAACACTGATTCTTTATGTCTGTGTATATTTAAAATATATATATTTTTTATCAGAACAACTGTTAAGAAATCCCTCGGACTATTTAGACATTTCTAGATCTTGTACTGTAGAATCACTGTGATGTTGTAATCAATATTATACATTTAAAGTCAGAGATAAGGCTTTAAATGAGCTTTATGATGCAAGTCAAGTAATGATTATGTCAAAACATGACCAACAGTGTCTGATCACCTTTTCTCTTTGATAATCTGGCAGTTATAACTCAAATACAACAGGCGAAACAAAATATAATGTTAACAATTCAAGGGTCACAAGACCAACTAAAGCAAACACTGATCACCATAATGGTGGCTTAAAAATGTGATTTTCTCCTTTGGTGATTCTGCTTGTTAACATCAGGTGTCTTCAATAATGGTCAATCATCACTCAATGAATCACTTAATTAGCTCTTTAACTTTAACACTCCCAACTTTAACAAGCCATATAAACTCCCAGGAGAGTTCATTTAACACTGGAGTTTTTGCTGTGAATAATTCTGAAAAAAAATGCTTTTACTAATGATTTATTATTATATTATTTGTTAAAAGAAGACTATGAAACCCTTATTACGAACTAAAAACTCGCAACAATCACTTTCACTATATAAAATGTCACACTTACTGTGTATCAGTCTATTTCTTCTGAAGACACGTGTAAGGAATTTTTTTTTGTGTAATTTAATGAATCCGTGCTCATAATTGTAAAAACATTGTTGAAGTCGAAGATTTATGTTTGAAGCGGTTTTAAAAGGTTGAAGTTTAGGTTTTAAGACCATGCAGTCTACCAGACTGCAAGATAGATAGATAAATTAAGTTTAGTGTACTATCAAAGCATTAGAGTATAATTGAAGTAAAACCTGCAGAAAATGTAGTGCAGTTGTTTCAACTTACATTTATAAGTTAAAATAACAAGTATACTTGTTAATTCAACTGAAAATCTAGAGCAGTTGTTTAAACATACATTTTTGAGTTAAAATAACAATTTTACTTGTTCATTCAACTTTCAGTCTAGTTGAGGACAAGAAAACTTAAGATTTCTTGTTGTCTGGACAATCTAGTTATCTCTACTCAAAAAAATAAGTTGAAATAACTAAATTGCTAAAATATTTTTTAGAGTGTACTCAAAACCGCAATCATGGGTAAGACTGCCGACCTGACTGCTGTCCAGAAGGCCATCATTGACACCTCGAGCAAAAGGGTGAGACACAGAAAGACATTTCTGAACAAATAGGCTGTTCCCAGAGTGCTGTATCAAGGCACCTCAGTGGGAAGTCTGTGGGAAGGAAAAAGTGTGGCAAAAAACGCTGCACAACGAGAAGAGGTGACCGGACCCTGAGGAAGATTGTGGAGAAGGACCGATTCCAGACCTTGGGGGACCTGCGGAAGCAGTGGACTGAGTCTGGAGTAGAAACATCCAGAGCCACCGTGCACAGGCGTGTGCAGGAAATGGGCTACAGGTGCCGCATCCCCAGGTCAAGACACTTTTGAACCAGAAACAGCGGCAGAAGCGCCTGACCTGGGCTACAGAGAAGCAGCACTGGACTGTTGCTCAGTGGTTGCATGTCATTCGGAAATCAAGGTGCCAGAGTCTGGAGGAAGACTGGGGAGAAGGAAATGCCCAAATGCCTGAAGTGCAGTGTCAAGTACCCACAGTCAGTGATGGTCTGGGGTGCCATGTCAGCTGCTGGTGTTGGTCCACTGTGTTTTATCAAGGGCAGGGTCAATGCAGCTAGCTATCAGGAGATTTTGGAGCACTTCATGCTTCCACCTGCTGAAAAGCTTTATGGAGATGAAGATTTCATTTTTCAGCACGACCTGGCACCTGCTCACAGTGCCAAAACCACTGGTAAATGGTTTACTGACCATGGTATTACTGTGCTCAATTGGCCTGCCAACTCTCCTGACCTGAAACCCATAGAGAATCTGTGGGATATTGTGAAGAGAAAGTTGAGAGACGCAAGACCCAACCCTCTGGATGAGCTTAAGGCCGCTCTCGAAGCATCCTGGGCCTCCAGAACACCTCAGCAGTGCCACAGGCTGATTGCCTCCATGCCACGCCGCACTGAAGCAGTCATTTCTGCAAAAGGATTCTCGACCAAGTATTGAGTGCATAACTGAACATAATTATTTGAAGGTTGACTCTTTTTTTTGTATTAAAAACATTATATTATTGTTCGGATGAAATATGCTAATTTTTTGAGACAGGAATTTTGGGTTTTCATGAGCTGTATGCCAAAATCATCAGTATTAAAACAATAAAAGACCTGAAATATTTCAGTTGGTGTGCAATGAATCTAAAATATATGAAAGTTTAATTTTTATCATTACATTATGGAAAATAATGAACTTTATCACAATATGCTAATTTTTTGAGAAGGACCTGTATGTGTATATATATATAAAATCAGTAAATGAAATACTCATTTAATTCTTCTTTTTATATGGAACTTTGATGAATGTGAGCCAGAGGATCAGATTATTCATATCAAATTGATGGTAATACATCAGTGCGAAAACTACTTTAAATTATGCAACACTCGGAACAGTACAACTAATATTAAAAAACTGATTGGATGATCCACATTTGTGGTATTAAATAAAAATGATGATTTACACACACTTTAGCTTTATTCTATATTAATACATTATATAAGTCCAGATGTGCATGTTAAGTGAAATTTTTATTTTAAATTCTAAAAATTCACCATCATCATAAAACTAATTTTCTCCTCAGGTTCTGCTTCAGCAAAAGGAAAACGGAGGCAACAACCCCGTTCCGCGCTCCTCAGACCTCCAGAACCCGTCCCAGCTGTCCTTTGCACACACACATTCTGACAGTGTGTGTCGCTTATCTGAGTCACAAGGGAAGACTCGGACAGATCCAGATTGGAGAGATTGAGTTAGACACTGAGAAAGAGACGGGTCATGTGATCTCAGCCATCTGAGAACTGAGATAAAACATTTGTTTAAAGAGAGTATTCTGCTGTTCCTCATCTCCATCTGTGTTTAGTGTGTGCTGTTCCTCATCTCCATCTGTGTTTAGTGTGTGTGCTGTTCCTCATCTCCATCTGTGTTTAGTGTGTGTGCTGTTCCTCATCTCCATCTGTGTTTAGTGTGTGCTGTTCCTCATCTCCATCTGTCTTTAGTGTGTGCTGTTCCTCATCTCCATCTGTGTTTAGTGTGTGTGTGCTGTTCCTCATCTCCATCTGTGTTTAGTGTGTGTGCTGTTCCTCATCTCCATCTGTGTTTAGTGTGTGTGCTGTTCCTCAACTCCATCTGTGTTTAGTGTGTGCTGTTCCTCATCTCCATCTGTCTTTAGTGTGTGCTGTTCCTCATCTCCATCTGTGTTTAGTGTGTGTGTGCTGTTCCTCATCTCCATCTGTGTTTAGTGTGTGTGCTGTTCCTCATCTCCATCTGTGTTTAGTGTGTGTGCTGTTCCTCATCTCCATCTGTGTTCAGTGTGTGCTGTTCCTCATCTCCATCTGTGTTTAGCGTGTGCTGTTCCTCATCTCCATCTGTGTTTAGTGTGTGCTGTTCCTCATCTCCATCTGTGTTTAGCGTGTGCTGTTCCTCATCTCCATCTGTGTTTAGCGTGTGCTGTTCCTCATCTCCATCTGTGTTTAGTGTGTGCGCTGTTCCTCATCTCCATCTGTGTTTAGTGTGTGCTGTTACTCATCTCCATCTGTGTTTAGTGTGTGCTGTTCCTCATCTCCATCTGTGTTTAGCGTGTGCTGTTCCTCATCTCCATCTGTGTTTAGTGTGTGCGCTGTTCCTCATCTCCATCTGTGTTTAGTGTGTGCTGTTCCTCATCTCCATCTGTGTTTAGCGTGTGCTGTTCCTCATCTCCATCTGTGTTTAGCGTGTGCTGTTCCTCATCTCCATCTGTGTTTAGTGTGTGCGCTGTTCCTCATCTCCATCTGTGTATAGCGTGTGCTGTTCCTCATCTCCATCTGTGTTTAGTGTGTGTGCTGTTCCTCATCTCCATCTGTGTTTAGTGTGTGCTGTTCCTCATCTCCATCTGTGTTTAGTGTGTGTGCTGTTCCTCATCTCCATCTGTGTTTAGTGTGTGCTTCCGGGAACACGTCACAATATTCCTCATTATAATAATTAATGCGCAGAATACAGGGGCGGGGCCGGGTTGAGTTAGTTAGTAGTGTGTTAAACTGGCGGTTATGGAAAGGGGCGTGACATTTCCCAAACACACTCGAAGCGCTCGACCAATCACAACACACTGCTCCAGCCGACCAATCAGAGCACAGTGTGCTTTTCAGGGGGAGGGGGCTTCATAGAGACAGGAAGTAAACAGAGCGTTACTGACAGACTGGGAAGAAAGGAGCCGCAACAATGGAGAATATGAGGAAATAATCAACATTACAGTTCTAGTTGAGCCTGAAACACATCAAGGCTGTAAAAGTGCACAATAACTCTGCCCTGCTAGTTCACAAGCTGATGGAACACATTTTGTGTTTAATTTGACAGGTTTGAAGGGTATAAGGCATGTACTAGTTGTGTGATTATTCTGCTGAAGTGAACGCAGGACCGCTCGCAGATCCTCTTTACTTACACACACTGCCACCCTTCAATAATTAAACAAAAAGCTTTGTACGGCACGCTTTGATGTGTTAAAGCCGTTTAATATTTAAACAGCACATTTTCCAATTAAGCATTCTCAATTTAATCTTCTCGCCGACAGGAAAGGTGCTTGCTGTGTGCAGAATTGCGAATTACACAAATAGCCTTAATGCGCATAACTTAATCCAGTCGAGCAATTCTATTAACTCTGATGTTTTTTTCTCCATTTGAACTGCCTTTGCACCAAGCTTGAGTTGTGCATTGAATGTGTCTAATCAGTGATGTAATTGCATGTTCTGCTAATGTTGTGAGCATTACCTCTTGCCCAGTGAGAGTCTCTTCTCTGATTGGTTGGCTCGCCACACAGGAAGGTGTAACTATGGAAACCACGGCCTTATCTGGATAGCCTGTGACAAACCACTTCCTGTTTACAATGTTTTGGTCACATTCCCTTTTCATGTCGACCTCCCGCATAGTGAAATACTGAGGCAGTGGACAGGAAGACAGCGTCTGGCTCTCGTCTGAATGCATTTACTCGCATCAAGCTGGAGAGCTTTTGATTTAATGTGATTGAAAAGCATGCACTAGATTCCCTGCTGAGTGCGCACGCAGTACATCTCCACATCACCATGATGGAGCGCTGGTACAGGGCGGACAGAAGTACATATTTCTCTAAGAGTAATCGGTACAGAAACACTGGAGGAGAGATATACAACCGGCCCATGCAAGTGCTGTAATCCGTGCTTCTACCGACACAGAAAACATGAAGCGTGAAACACAGAAACTGTGTTCTGGTGAGTCTTTCTCTGAGAGCATGTCTAAAATAAGCCGATCAGATTTCACTCCCCTTCTGACGTATGAAGAGGATCTTATTATAATATTATATAGCGGTAGTGGCTCAGTGGTTCATGTAGGATGTCTACAAACCGGAAGGTTGGTGGTTCAGACCCCGGTTCCACCTGACCAAGTGTCGAGGTGTCCATGAGCAAGACCCCTAACCCAAGCTGTGTGTGTGTGTGTGAGAGAGACCCCTAACCCAAGCTGTGTGTGTGTGTGTGTGAGAGAGACCCCTAACCCAAGCTGTGTGTGTGTGTGTGTGAGAGAGACCCCTAACCCAAGCTGTGTGTGTGTGTGTGTGTGAGAGAGACCCCTAACCCAAGCTGCATTGCTGGTGTATGAATGAGTGAGTGAATGGGTGAATGTGAGGCAATATGTGAAGGGCTGTGGTGGCCTTTGGGTCTGTGAAAGCGCTATATAAATACAGTCCATTTACCATTAGCGGCCCTTAATCTGCACGTTTACACACACGGCGAGCGCCACCAGTATAACCAGTTGTAACGCACTGGCAGAAGATCCAGCAGAGCCTGAAGCGTGAGTGTGTGTGTCTGGGATTCTGGATGAGTGAGTGTGTGTGTGTCTGGGATCCTGGATGAGTGAGATCACCCTGTGTTGTTATTGTCGGAGTTTCTGAAGCTTGTGTGAAGACTCCGCCCTCTTCTGGACGGAGGCGGAGCTGCAGCTCATTTGCATTTAAAGAGACACACACATAACCGGCCTGTTTTTGCTCACACCCAAAAGGGGTAAATTTGACAAAATATAATAAATGATCTGGTATTTAGAGCTGATATTTCACACACACATTCTGGGGACACCATAGATTTATATTATCTTGTGAGAAGGGGCATAATATGTCACCTTTAAACAATGACCCATAAATATCAGTGTGCTGCACTTCAACCCTTGGACTTAAAGAGGCACATTTTTGGGGAAAGTGTTTTT